>PVLD010016952.1:0-43401 GCA_004027595.1 Dinomys branickii
GTGGGTTATTTCTGCTTTAAGCTCTTTCATGGCCTGTTGGAGTTGTTTTATTTCGGATGCAATCGTTTCATAACTTGAAGTTATGAGGCTTCCTGGTTCCCCTGTATCTTCACATTCAAAACTTGTTCTGGGTGGGGTTGAGTTTTGAGACTGCGTTTTGTTCCTCTGTTTTCCCATTTTTGGGTATCAGATTCAAAATTTGGAGCTATAAATTCCACAGGCAGTTCAGCAGGCAAAGGTCTGCTGCAGAGGCTGCTGCAATGATTCCTTCTCTTTGGGAGAATGACCCTTAAGCTGTCTGCTGAGATTTCCGCTCCTCCTCCCTACCCCAAGACTGGCCGGGGCGAATAAACAGTTCCCCGCCCCAGGATTCTTGCAGACAGGCCACTCAGGTGTTCCTCCCTGGGTGGAACTCCTTCCCCCCTCACAAATCCCGTTGGGGCGCCTAGCTAGTTCTTCCCACCCGGGAGATCCCGCAGTCCTTAAAGCTGCTTTGATGTCTCTCGCTGGGCTGAGCTCCTTCCCGATTCAGGAAAAACCGTTTAGAGCGCCCGCTTAACTCACCCTGTGATCGTGCAGACAGGAATGCCGTTCAGATGTTTCTCCCTGGATGGAGCTTTTTCCGGACTCAGAAATCCTGCTGATCGCTGTTGCTCCAGTTCACGCAGCGCTGGCTGCGGGGGTGGGGTTCTGAGCGGGATCCCGGAACGCTGCCCAGTTTGGCGCAGTCTGTCCCAGTAGCGCGTTCTCTGAGTTTCCTCTGCTCCGCTGCCTCCAACAAATCCTGGTTACAGCCGCCTCTGAGCTGGTCGGGGTCAGGAGCTGAAGCCGTTCTTCCCTCCGCACTCGCTCTCTCAGCTGTACGCGATTTGAACCGAGCTGCGGCCCAAGAGCAGCCCCAATCCCTAGGGTGCCCAGCTCTCAAGATCTGCCCACTTCTCGCCGCGCAGCTTGTCAGCTGGCCCTTTAATGCTCAGGCCACGGAGAGCAGCCCAATCAGTTGGAATTTTGCATCCACGGACCAGGCAGCTGCGTGCAAAGGATCGGTCTCTGGGAGAGATTCCTTATGCTGCTCACCTGGTCACCATCTTCCTGGAACTCTTGCATTTTCTTTAAAGTGTTTTTTATCATTACTGTATTTAAGCCCTGTCCTTTGCATACTGTAGCCCTCTCTCTTCTTCTCTCATTTGTTAAGTTTTATTCTTTCATTCTTGTTTAATGTTTATATCAAATGATTGGCAATTACCATTTTTTAGTATGTACATGTGAGACGCTTTTTACAATATGTACGCATGAGGCACTTATAGACAAACTCTATGTTTGTGACTTTTGGTTTCATCCTGTCCACTTTTCCTCTGCTGTAGTCTCTTCACTTGGGTTCTGTGTTTTCCTTGTGTGATTTGGTTTCACAGGGAAGGATGCTTCCTGACATCTTGGGTTATGAAAGTATTGAATCTGAGGAAGAAAGGTCACACCGTCTTCATTATGAACTTAGGTTTTATTCCCATGTTCTCAGTTGCATGCTTCTCCTCTACTTGGCCATGTTAATTTTGATGATGGCCTTATGATTCCCATAGCTAAGAGGATAATAATTTCATGGTGTCAGAAGCAACATTCTTCACATTCATATGATGATTTCAGCTGTTATTAGTGATGCTTTTCCTAATGCATCCATGAAAATACTGTGATGACAACATTTTGAAACACCCTTTGTTAATGTAATTAATAAATACCTATTAATGTATGTACAATTATTTGTTATACAATTTTATTTGTCAAAAAGAATTGCTTCATGCAATTATGGGGACTGGTAAGTTCTAAACCTGGAGTATAGGTGATCAGATGGGAAACTGAGGCAGGAGTTAATGCCCTAGCTTTCAGGCAGAATTTCTTTTTCTCCAGGAAATCTCAGTTTTTGTTATTAAAAGTTAAGTGTTTGAGGCTCAACTATATTTTAGAGGGTAACACATTTTATTTAACATCTACTTATAGTGTTACACTAGTGTGATACTATATAGTATTATAGTGTTGTTTACACATAAAACTAACCATTAGAAATATCAATAGGAGACCTATTGAAGCATATCATCTACTATAAAAGAGTCCTTTTAAATTATTAACTAAGCAAAATTGTGAAAGTAATTTAAATAAATCCATATCAAAAGCAAGGATATTTATCTTAAATGACTTGGAATTTCTCATTGAGGATCATGATGATTTTTTTTTCCTTCTAAAAAAGTTAGAGAAAAAGTCTAAAAGTTCTTTCTCCATTTAAAAATATGCAGAGGAAATGAGCCAAAGGAAACCCATGTACAAAAATGCAAAGTCCAAAGGAAACCTGTGTACAAAAATGCCAAGTCACAGTATAGCTTCTCTTAAATTGAGGAGGAATTGAATAAATTAAAAAAAACACAATATTTACCAACAAATGAATATAAAATGATAAACTGCAAAACAAAGTTTCATTTAGAAGTCTGGAATAGTGCAGAACTGAGAAATTATTAGTAAGTTTTGTAGCTGCCATACAATAAAGGTACAAAGCAAAGGAAATGTGGAATGCAGCAATTCTCTAAGTAAATGAGAGACAGGAAATTTAAGAAAATACTTTTGAAAGGATAAGTACATAGTCTTGGAAAGTAATTGACAAATTAAATTTAGAAGATGAAAATGTTCAGTTACTAATCATATTTATTAATAAGTTATTGCATAAGAGAAACTAAAAGTGGGAAGAAACTAAGCTAAAATTTACAAAACATTTGTAAAAAAAAAAATAGGAGCAACAATCATCATGACTTCAAGACTTACATCAGACTAATTCAGAACATTCCAAGCCCTGTACTAACGTAGGTCCAGTTACAAAGCACTGGCTCTCAGGATGAGGTGCAAGGTGTATATCCTACAATTGAATAGCACCTCTTCAAGGAAACATGTATTGCCCAGTACCGACCACTCTTAACGTCTTTATATTTTCTTCAAAAATGATTTTAGTGGGGTCCTCAAAACCCACACTTAGTTAGGAGCATTGCTCCAGTGGGCAGTGTAGAAAACAAGTCACATCTAATTAACATTCTCCCTGGATGTGAAGGGACTTTCCCGGACAGAACCGTCAGAAAGACTAGGGTTAGTGAGATGACTCAGCAGCCTGCAGAGGAAATCAGCAGAACCTCATTAGAGGAAATGGGACAGAAATTGTTGTTCACAGAAGCTCCCTGTGGATAATCAGAAAACATACCCAGCCAGAATCATTCATGTTCATCTACAAGAAAAAAACCTGAGAAGTATAAACTACGGTTGCATAAATATGTATTGCTTTCCCCTCTCTACAGTCTGAAACTGGAAAATTTGTAATAAATACCTCCAGGAATGTCTCCCATGCTCTGGGTTGAAGTCAGAAAATTTTTTAGAAAATGACAGTTTTAAAAGTAGCTATGTGTATATCCTTCTTTGAGAAACAAAGATTACTTTTTTTGGTCTTTTCTGAGACAGAGTTTCACTATCCAGCTCAGGCTGGTCTTGAATTCACTTTGTAGCCCAGGCTGGCCTAAGACTCACAGCGAGCCTCCTGACTCTGCCTCCTGAGTGCTGGGATTACAGCTGTGCACCACCACGCCTGGCCTACATTCTTAATTGTAAAACAATAAATGTTTGCTTAAAGGGTGTGTAGTACACACTCACATACACATGATTAGAACAATATATGCCAAGATGTATAAATTTATTAAAGATTGTAATTGTAATTTTGCTTTTCAGCTTTTAAACATTTTTATGAAAGCATGTAACTTAGTGTTTTCTTTTAAAAAGCAAAATGAAAAGTGTTACTTTCTTTATCTTTCTCTGGGGGAAAGCCTTAGATGTAATAATATTTGCCCTTAAAATTAAATTATTCTAGATTTAAAATTTGAGGTTATCATTTTCAAGTTATAGGTTCTTTAAACAAATCTACATTTTCAACATTATCTATAGCAAACGTAAAACCTATGAAGGAATGAAGAGACTAGTGTGAAAAAGCAGAAAGGGTTTCAAAGTCCTAACCTATGTGAGAGGACTGAGTTGCCAGTATATTTGAAATCTATGTGTGACAGATAGTAGAGAAAATTAGATCCTGGTCTTTTATCTTTGTTCAGTTGAGCTACCCAATTAATCTGCCAAATTCTTAATTTTAATTTAGTCTTTCTTAAAAAAGTATTTTGGATTTCCTTAAGCAGTTAACCAGTCCTCAGACTGCCGTTCGCAGGTCAGTTTGTCATCATGGTCTTACTTTCTATGCATCCAATTATGAGCAGCTTTGTTTTAACTGAAATTCTCCAGAGGCCAGATCACTTGTTAATTACTAACAGTTTCCAATTTCTCTCCCTACCACTGGTCACAGTGCTCTTGCTGTCTGGCACATTCGCTTTCCTGGTCTCTCCTGCTCTTTAATTTCTCTCTGTGCTCAGAGATAAAAGACTGACCATACCTCATAATATGTCTTTGTCTTCATCTCAACATTGGTTGTTACTCTCCTTTATCATTGAGTCTTTCAAACAATTCTATTTCTCATTTTTAGCATATCAGTGACACTGTGAAAAAAAAAAACACTTTACATACTTTACATTTTAGTCCTAAAGTTTGCAATATACATTTACAATTTTTTTTTTTTGATACTAGGAATCAAACTCAGGACTTTGCACTTGCCGGACAGGCACTGTACCACTGAGCTATTTGCTCAGCCCAATTTATTACTAATTGAAGTCCACCTTCAAATGCCACAGATAATTTAATGGACATGAAAAGACTATAACCAAGTATATTCACAGTCTGTTCCTCGTAGCCCTTAAACATGGTGTCACTTCTTTGTAAGCTATAATCCTACACTATACCTGTGCTACTATTCTAAGCTTTCCTTATCTGTTAGATCAATAGACTAAAAACAAAACCTTTAACCTTTTTTCATTCTCTATCTACATCTTTCTTCTGACCTATTTTTTTTTCTGAAGAACTTTTTAAAACTATTCCTGCCAAACAGATCTAGTACCAATAAAATGTCTCAATTTTTGCTTTAGTATTTATTTCTTCTCTATGAAAAATAATTTCACAAGATTATTTTTGGATGCGAAATATCAGCATGTTGTTTCCTGTGAATATGTTAAGACCATTGCTTTATTCTTGCTTGCATAATTTCTGGAAAGAATTCCAACCCAATGGCGTTCTTGTTCCTCTCTAGGTAAGGGTTTTATTTTTCCTTTCCTAGGTTTCAATATGATGTTTCCAAGTGTGAATAGTTCGGGCATTCACGATATTTAGTGTTCTCTGTGTTTTATTACTTTTAGAAAATTCTGTCTTAACACTGTGGATTATCCATTTGTTCATCTCCTTCCGGCGTTCCCGGAACTGGAGGTCAAGTTCAGGACCTCATCAGTGCTAATCAAGTGCTCCACCACTAAGCTGCACCCCCAGCCATGTTGTAGTTCTTTCTTTTTTAAAATTTTGGAACAAGGTCTTGCTAAGTTTCCCAAGCTGACCTTGAACTTGTAACCCTGCTCAGATTCCCAGTAAAATTTACATGGAGCTGTACCTGTTTATGGAATTACTCTTTCTAATGTCCACTGAAGTACCCTCAGCTGGCTACTGTTTATTCCTTCAACTCCTTCAATGATGTATTGAACAGCTACTATAGCCAGACACCCAGGCATCATTGTAGATAGCAAGATGTTCTTGGAAAAATAATGAGAGGCCTCTAGTGCTTTGGAGACAATGCTTCAATTTGAGAAAAAAAATGATAATGGTCATAAAAAGTAAGAAAGGTACATGAAACAATGAAAGTAAAGAGTAACATAAAAATAGAGTAAGAGAGAAAGGCAAAGGGCAGGGCTGTTTGCCCTTTAAAATAGAACACTTAGAGTAGGTCTCATTGACAAGATTGCATTTAAGTAGGTTTGAAGAGGGAGAGGTGTTGGCCATAAACATACATAATTGAAAGATAAAGCGGGAAGACGGAAGGGTCCTGCAGAAATGAGTGTTCTGAGGTCAGGAGAAAGTACTGGAGGTCATGCCTTAGCTAGTAAGACCTATATGGTACCCAGGACTTGGTAAGGACTTCAGCTGTTCTTTAGCATAAAAAGAATTGACATTGTAGGTGTATGAACAGATGGCAGACATAATTCATTCAGCATTTAAAGAGAATCTCTAGGCACTGCACTGAGATCTCAGAGCATCAGTACTTGTTTGGAAGCCACTGCAATAAGCCAGGTGAGAGCTAATGTGGGAAGACCAGAGCATTTCTGATGAAAAGAGCCTCAAGTGTTAGAAAAAGAGGGAAGCTAAGGGTGTCTCAGAGGTTTATGGATTGTAGAAAGAGGAGTTCCCAACAATGAAAATACAAAAAGTGCCAGATAATGGAAGTGTTGACAAGATCAGATTCAATTGGGGCAAGTTGATTGTGAGGATGTACTAGATGTCGAAGTGAATATCTAAAGTAATATCTGGAGTTCAGGAGAATTATTTTCTAGACTACCCTCTGGGGAGACAGAGCCATATAGATATTTAAACACGTAACACTGCAGAAGATCGCTCTATGCATGAGTATACACAAAGTAAGGGAACCAAGAGATACTTACAACTGCATGTATGAGTAGTGGGTGGTATCTAGAGAAAATCAAAATAGCAATAAAAGTTGAGCAGAATAACAAGGTGAGAGAAAAATATGTCCAAGCAGAAGGAGTCAAATCTATTATGTCAAATGTTATTGGCATGAGATATGTAATGTGATAGACTAGCATTAGTTCAGTCTAGTTAGGAACAGAAGTACTGAAGGTAAATCAGGGAGCAGATACAGAAAATTTATTAAGTTTATGTAGCCTGGCCAGGAGCCTTTCTCTGGCAGAAAAAGAGTCCTTCAAAGGTAGTAAGACTATTGCCTGGCCAACGGAATATACTGTGCACAAATGTAGTTTGGTGCCTAATGTGGATTAGGGCCCATGTGATCTGATAGGATAGTAAAGAGCTCCCCAGAAGTCTTAATGACATCTCCCTACCAATCTCTCTTTCTTCCCTAGACTTGAAGGGTGCATAAGCCTGGGATGCCTATCTAGAGTTGGCTCTAGAGTTAGTAAATGTAGTTCATTTAGATCAAAATAACAAGATTTTGGTTTCTAAAATTGGTTTCAGGGAAACCTATAATAACAATAGCTAACAAAACTTAGGATATGCTACACTTTATAAAATAAAATGAATAATATAAGAAATGCTGTTTTCAATCCTATTTTTTCTAAAATGTTTTAAAAATCTTTACAGTTTTCATTCTGTAGACAACCACTGATTTCAATTTTTGTTCTTAAGAAAAGATTGTAATGCTTTTATATGCTGTGCCTTTACAGCTTTATTATACGGACTATATGATGTGATACAATTTATAGAATTAAGGATTTCAGATGTTCCATAAAGAGTTAGTGATATGAAAATTGAAAACAAAAGTAATGTTTATAACAAGGAACGACATCTTCTAAGTTTTCCAAATCGTTCATTTTCAACAACATGGAAGGAAGGAGGAATATTAACAGTAAATAGAGATATTAAGAAGCGACTGGGGATCATGAAAATGCTATAAAGCTTGTGTTACAAGAGCATCAAAAACATACAATCTACTACAAAGTTCTATTAACACATAATATTAACACATAATCTTATTTTTAACTCAAGTCAATTTATAATGATTCTGTGTGAGTAGCATATAAAGAGCAGATTCATGATTTCAGTAAAACTTCATGTCTCTGTAGATCTAAAGAATAATACAGTTACTCTTTTCCTCAGGGACACAGGGGTAAAGCATCTGTCACTATGCCGCAGACTCTGAGAGGCTGTGACCCTCTGTTACCACTCTTTCCTATACAGGAATAGCCTGATACTAGTGGAAAAAGAAATAACTGCAACATTGGAAAAGATCGCATTTGATAACTTTTTACATACATGAACCTTAAGTACTTTATATCTGATGAATCTGCTGTGCTGTTTTACCCCACAGAATATGTAAAAAGAGTATACACATTGGGCTTTATACGTGAAGAATTTTGTCTGGAATAGCAAAACTTCATGAATAATTTCACGTATAAAGTCTGGGCCTCAAGAACCTGACTTACAGTGATGCCACACATCACCTTTATACACATGTTCATGTGTGTATGCTCATGGGTATGTCCTAAGACTGCACGTATATACACAGGACTGGGTAACGCTAGAATAAAGAGAATGGTCACCCTTAGGTAGCAGTGAGGAGGATTTTGAGGAAGTTCATTGCCTCCAGAGGATTGGTTAATGTTTATTTCTTACATAAGCTGGGTGTTACAGATATTTTTACTTTTATTAGTACTTTTTTGCAGTTCATAACAGTTACTACATTCACTGTAGGCGATTGGTACATGTACACAACACATTTCAAGTCCCTTCTTTCCCCATCCCTCTACCCTTTTCTATTTTTCTAACATTAGATTCATTTATTTATCTTATAAGACCTTATAAAGCTAAGTGTCATGTATTCAGATTGAAAACCAGACTGATAGACCAAAGAACACATAAAATATATAGGACAGTTTTCCTAAGTCAAATATAATCTCTTTCCTCTAAAAATTAAGTAAATGAAGCTCACATGGCCGAAATGGTATATTATGTTCACCTGATCACTTTTTTTTCCGAAAGAATGAAGGTGTGTTCCGTAGATATACCAACTCCTCACGATGAATGTAATGATTATGCACTGTTAACATGTCGTAATAAAAACGAAAACTCAAAAAAGAAATGTTACAGCACCAGGAGGGTCTCTCACAGCAAACATTTTGAGGCAGGAGATGTCACTCTTTTTTCCTTCCTTTTCAGTTCAGAAGGATATAGTCCACATTCTCCCCAGTTTAGATGTTGAAGTCAAAGACATAACTGACTCCTGCGATGCTAACTGGTTTCTTCAGCTGTTATCTACACAAGATCTCTTTGAAATGACTGGTACAGAGTTTCCAATAGTGGCCGAAGTCATAGAAGCACCTCAAGGAAACCAGGTACCCCGAAATATTTTAAAGCCTGGGAAAATCATTGTAATCCATCAAAAGTACCAGGCATCAAGGATCCTAGCCTCAGAAATCAGAAGCAGTTTTCCTAAAAGACACTTCTTGATTCCCAGCAGCTACAAAGGCAAATTCAAGCGGCGACCTCGGGAGTTCCCGACTGCCTATGACCTAGAGCTAGCTCGGAGTGAGAAGGAATCCCTCCATGTCGTGGCCACCAAAGCCTTTCATTCCCCTCACAAGGAGCTGTCCTCTGTGTCTGTCGGAGACCAATATCTAGTGCATCACCCAGACACTACTGAAGTGCTCTGTGAGGGAAGTAAAACAGTGGTGAATGTTCTGGCCTGTGAAAAAATCCTCAAGAAGTCCTATGAAGCAGCACGACTCCCTCTGTACATGGAAGGAGGTTTCGTGGAGGTGATTCATGACAAGAAACAGTACCAAATTTCTGAGCTCTCTAAGCAGTTCCGCTTGCCGTTCAATGTGAAGGTGTCTGTGAGAGATCTTTCCACTGAAGAGGACATTTTGGCTGCTACCCCAGGACTGCAGTTGGAGGAAGATATCACAGACTCTTACCTGCTTATAAGTGATGTTACCAACCCCGCAGAACGTTGGGAAATTCCCATGAGTCGCTTGAATATGACTTTTCAGTTAGTTAGTAATTTTTCCAGGGACACAGGGTCACATATAGTCAGAGCTCTGGTAGAAGAGATTGCGGAAGAACAGTATTACATGATGCGGAGATATGAAAGTTCTGTCCTGCACCCACCGCCTCTTCCTCCCAAACATCCCTCAGTGAAGGAAACCAAGTTAAACCTGCTCGCCCTAGCAGAAGAAAGCACAGCAGAGCCACCTACGTCTCCCAAGGTAAGGCTATGATTTCACAGATTTTGCTCCAGAGTGTTTTTCTTGAGGAATTAGTTCCAAGTCTTTCCTGAATTTGCTTCTTTCGTTTCATGTCATATATTTGAAATGAGCTCTTCTGATGCACACAGTAGACGAATCAGCAGAGCTGTAAGCTGTTGCAGCATTTTGTATTTCGATGCTTAACCAGTAGATGTGGCGTGAAGTCTATATTGAATTAGAAACAGCAGAAGTGGCATTTGGATATGATGGCCCACATGGCCAGTTGTACAAGTTCTGGCAATTAAGAATGTTTTGTAAGCTGCCTCAGAAGCAAATCTTTTATTTTGAAAGTGCTGCTCATTTTTCCTAGGTAGAATTATTTTAATACTTCACCCAGGAAATGAGCATACAATAAACTCCCTTCTTCTGGTTGGTTGCTGGTAGCATGCGTCTATAACACATGTCTTCATTTTGTTTTATGTGCCGAAAGATGCAAAAATATCTTGGCAGAAATGCCTGTGAGAATGTGAGCATCTGCCCACATTATGCCTGTCTTAGAATTGTAATCTTTTGCAGTTCTATTGAAAAACAAAATCAATAAAATTAGAGACAGTATGAGATCATTATAGAGTAAACGATTCCATAAGCACTTTAAAGATTTGGGATGGTTGTTCAGATTTCTCTTTATGCGAGGTCTTTGCCTCCTGAAGGCTGCTTGCTGGCTGGAGGAAAGCTTGGCTTCCACCCGGAGATGCAGGTTGCTTCTAGGGCTGTGATTATACAATGTCTACAGGGAATCAAGTCTGCCCTGGCTGATGTTGTGCTAGCAGTTTAGGGAAACACAGAAATTAGACAAACGGAGAGAGAAAGCAGGGCTACACTGTCTACACTCAGGAAAGACAATAAGTAGCCTTGGACTTCAAGGCTCTGATATGGATATGGAAATACTTTTAATTCTACATGTCAAATGTTGCACTCTGACTGTATGCTGGGAAAATCAAGTAAACATCGTAAACTTATTTTCAGGAAAAGAGATAAAACCCACAGGAATTTCCATCTGGTAAAACAATTTTGAAGAAGACATTTTAAATGAAAAACATTTCCCAAATAATGTCGATTAGCACAATTACTACTAACGTGGGAGGTGGCTTTGCTTTCTCCTACCTGATTTTTGTATTGCTAAGCTGAACAATATGAGAGAAGGAGTGATTTCCGAACTTTTCCTTGTGGGCAAATGAACACTGCCACTCACCCAATGCTATGTGTACCTAAATGCCCAGAACTAGGTTGCATTTAGTGGCAAAACCAAATTTGCACAACTGTTTACAATTATAATCTCTGAATAAGGATGTTGTTCCAAACTGTTCAGGTAGGTCCAACTTGATCACAAGAGTTCTTAGAAGAAGCCCATGTACTAGAAATCAGAGTTAGAGGAGGAAATCACTGCAGAAGGGAACACAAGGACATAAGTGTTGCTGCCTCTGAACATGGAATGGGTGAGCCACGGACCAAGGGATGCAGACAGCATTCACAGGCTGGGAAAGACAGGCAAACAGACCTCTCCCAGCAGTCTCCAGAGAGGAATTCAACTGACAACATGTTGATTTGAGATCTTGAGACTTGCATTGATCTTCTGACCTATAGAATAGTAAAATAATAAATTTATATTGTATAGATTACCAACTTTATGGTAATTTACTACAGTAATAACAAAAAGATAATATAGGACTCAAAGTTGAGAAGAAGGAATAAATAAAAACATTAGATAGCAAGTTATACATAAGTAAGGACTTGTTTTGTTGGAAAGGCTTTCTGTTGTACTTATAACTAATTAGCTCATGTATTCATGCAGAACCTGAGAGGCTAGTTAAGCATCATGAATGCCTGGATTCAGGGTTCTGAAAACGATCTGAACAATCTTTACTTTTCATTATGCAGTGGTTTTATTTTCCCAGGCTAGCTCTGTACACACAGGAGACATAACTGCCTGAGTTCTTGCATCTCATATTTTGTAGTTTCATCCCTAGAAAAGAATGCCAGCACACTGTCTAGCTGAAAGCTCGGAAAGGCAGGACCTTGAGTCACAGGGCTTATGGTGACTCAATCAACTTCCAGGCTGCCTCCCAAAGAGGCAAGATTGATGGCGGTGGTAACCTTAGTGTTCGTGCTGCTGCAACAGAAAACCACAGACCAGAGCTGGAACGTGGCTCAGTGCCTGACTGAGATGGTTGAGGCCCAGGTTTTGATTGCTAGCACTAAAAAAATCACCCACCCAAACAAAATACTCCACACACAAATGAACAAACGCGAACCAGTTATAAGAAATCCAGAACATGAGGCATTTTATAAAGAGCAAAGCTTATCTTAAATTTGGAGGTGTGGAGTTTTGGAAGTCCAGGTTCACACTGTCCATGGGGTTGGGCCCCAGGTTCTTGAAAGCACTGTAGCTGCATCTTCCAGGGAAAAAACAAGAGCAGGATGTATTCATGCAGCAGAACAGAAGAAAGCACACACATTCCCACAGCATTTCTACAGAGGAGCAGTCAGTCCATTCAGAAGATCAGGCCCTCACAATCTAAACACCTTTTATAAGGCTTCACCCCAAACTCTGTTTTGTCCGTGATGGTTCTCACACGTGAATTTCAGAGGGGGCAAAAGCATTCACGCCTACTTGGCCTTCACCAAAAGACTAGGAAGTCATGCGTTCCAACCATAGCAGCGAGGAAGGAAATGAGGTCAGTTTGCCTCAAATAATAGAGATACTAGAAGCACAGTACGTGGTGAGCAGGAGAAGCAAAGTAACTGAGGTCCCCTACAGGCAGAAGGAAGGGCCACGTGCTTCAGCCGCACGTATGCTAGGAAGAGGCCAAAAATAAACCGCTGAAAAGAGCACTCAGAGAAAAAAAATTAAATGTCTTTTGACAGGTGAAAAAGATTTAAATGTTTCATCAGGAGAGAGACACAAAACAAACTCAACCACAAAACCATGCTGACTAAGTTGCTAAAATAAAGTGAACACAATATTCGACCAAATTCATCCCTGAGGGATTCGAGATCAACTTAATGACTTCTTATTTCCTGTTCAGAAGTAGTGACTTGGATTCTTGGTTTCCAGTTTGAGTCACACTCTAGAGGATATCCACTGGAGTTTTAAGAGCTGCTGCGACATTTAGAGGACCTGGAACTATTTTCATTTGAGGGATGGTTGTGGGAAGGGAATGATAGTCTAAAACTTGAAAGACTTGAAAGGTGGCATTTGTTTTAGTACATGAAGAACTGCTTTGTTATAGAGTGCAGACAAATATTTCATTACACCATGTACAACCCAGGCTCATGTCAAAGGGAAGACTTTTTGGTGTACTGTGTTAAGTTAGATTTGATACCTACAAAATGGCTATAGCACAGGATAAGGGAAAGTTCAGTGATGTTGTCAGCGACCCCTGTTTTGACAGACAATTTCTCTGACAGTGGAGAAGAATCTCCAACTCCTTGTTGATGGTTCGTCTCATCAATTCTCATGTGGTCAATAAGGCACTATATTTTCTCTGAAATCACTTTAAAATGTTAGAGGATGCTTTAATTTACCTGTGTTAAGACTTTCCAACCTCCTCATGTGCAATAATTTTTCTCACTGTGCAGATGGGTATCTGTTTAGTGGATCGTTCCTGGAATGCAAACAGACTCTGTTTCTGCCTAATCTACTCAACACATTCTTGCAGCTCACTATTTCTTATTATACCAGTATCATCCTTTCATATATATCTTTTATGTTTCTTCTGATAGCTATGGCAAAGCCCTTCTATCATGTATACTTTTGAAGTGATTGGATGGAACATTTGTAATACTTTCCAGGCAGGAAGCAGCCAGTGAACCCAAGCTTCTAAGATTTTGGCTTTAAATCCAGAAAACAATTCATGTAAGCTATTCAGAGTTTAAATATTCAGGCCCATGAGTTCATTAAAATGCCTTTTTACATGCACAGAGAAGTGAAGTAGATGCTCCATTACAAGAGTTTACTTTTGCCTTCCTCATGGATCATTAACTTTATTAGATCATTTCTTGAATTGCTAAGTAACAGGATAGATATATGGGAAACTTAAGATGAAGGATCTAAAACGTATTTAGGATTAGTACATTCAACTGCAGTAGGCATCTGTTATCAGTTCTAAACTGTGGAACTTCACCTAAAATGCTTGGCATGAAGACTCCATGAGTGCTGCTTCTAGAACTAGGTGCGATGAAAAGAATTGTTTTTCAAGGTAAGGTTATCAAATATCTTCTGGTATTAGCAACCTCTACATAAGAAGAAGAACACAGACTGATGTAGAAACCTGAGAATTGTAACTTAGGTACTGGTCGGGGCAGGTCACGGTAGAGTGCTAGATTTCAAAAGAATGGCTGCCTCCCTCAAGGCCTAGGTAGCTTTATAATAAAAAGAGGGTATTTTTTAATGCAATAGTTAACTGTTGGGGAAAATAATGTGTGGGATCTTAAAAAAAGTTTTGGGTTCTGTTGAGTAACTCATCAAAATTCTCTCTAGGGTTATGAAGTAATATTCAAATAGTATCTTTAAGAGTAGTGCTTCTGGATTCTTAGTCTGAGAGAAACAATACCATAAAGTGGTTAAATTAACAAATCTGAGCCTAAAATTGTGTTCTAAGCAGAGATTTTGTGGGCTGGACTCTCCTTCCCTGAAGGTTCTGTGTAAGAAGCAGTTTCAGAGTTTGGATGAACGTGCACCCACTGGGGTTTTTGTCTGTCATAGATATATATGGTTATGACTTCTGAGCACAAACACAGGAGGAATGTAACTTCTGTATTCTGATGAAACGGTCTATCACTGGAGAGAAAAACAAACCTTTGGTTGAAAGATGAGATATTCCATGTCTTCAGAGACTGCAGTGGTACCAGAGATCTTGCATTTCACTAACTGTGTTTGGCCATTTAATGCCCCCGTGTCTGCTTTGTTGCTGAAGTTTCTAGACTTGTGTCAGACAAGAGCACCCATGGGAGGCAGTGAGGCAAAGAGCAAGGGAGCCAGAAACGCTTCAGTGCAGTGAGCAGGAAAGAAACCCTGCACTAGAACGAGAGCAAGGCTGAGAGAGGCAGAAGGAAAACAGCAGTTCTGGGAAGTGCAGAGAGAACACTTTCGCAGCTGCTGCTGGGGCTGCACATCGCTTGGGAACAGCTGCGACGGAGGGAGGGGTACCCGGTAACGTTAGGAAACCACAGTCCTGGGCCACACCTAAACCTTTACAGAAGAGAGAATGGATCGTATCTGCTCATTAGTTATTGACGGGATTCTGTCACAAATGCTGCAGTTTGCTTTTGCTTTTGTTTTTAACCCGAGGTGATGTAAAGACATTAAGAGTGTTTGAATGCGAAACTACCCCTGAGCGTCTGAGCACAGAGAACTGCTCCCTCGCGGAGCTTCCTGCTCTTGGTCCTGCACGGAAGCTATCAGTCTGCTTTCCCTCTAAAAAAGGCCACCATTCGAGCAATTTTGAAGATTACAGGCAACAGAGGTGGAGCAGGGTGACCCGAAGTCTGTGGTGTGTGTTTGAATCTGTAAATAAGAAAAATAAAGGGAAGTTGGGGGCTTGCTGTAAACATGACAATTTTTTAAACTGTGAAATAGAATTTCAGCACTTCTTGGCGACATAGGAGCTGTTCTTCAGGCATGAACATACAGATTAATAAATAAATCATGGCTTGGAATTGCCCGAGGTTGGTGTAGTGATGGCACAGACTGTAAGTGGCCAACTAGGGTTTGAATCAGCGAACAAGGAGGGGAGAGGGCAGGCAGGAAGAAAGGACTGGAAACTGGCCAAACTCCCTTACAACCGAAACTTCCCAAGTAGAAATCTGTGCCCGATGGAATGTGTAGAATATTTATAAGTTGTTTTCCTCCTTCTGGAAGTAGGAGAGAAATGCAAACTTTGAAAATTTTGCTGTAGGCATGACTTGCACTGTGCTAATACAGTTGAGGGCTGGTTTAAATGAGGTTTACATTTTTTAACTTTGTTAAATTTTGTACAATCTTCAGAAATAGCACCTGATTTTAAAAGAATTTCCACGATAAACAAATCATCAAACTGATAAGAAAATACTAATATTTTCTATTGAATTCATGTCTGAAAAAATATTGGTGTAATTGAAGTAAAATCCTACTTGGAAATACTTGAGTGAATCAAGTTTATGGTTTTCTTTGAGCTTTCAAGCGCCTGAGAGTGTTCTCAGCTGGGGAGCGGTCATGAAGAATTGTAACTGATGCTCTTCCCTGACTCTATCAGTAGTATCCAGAACTAAAACGCCACTGAATATAGGATTATAACATTTTCTTTTTTTTTTTTTTTTTTTTTTTGCGGTACTGGGGATTGAACTCAGGACCCTGCGCTTGCTAAGCAAGCGCTTATTCCACTGAGCTATATCCCCAGCCCTAGATTATAACATTTTCAATGTTGATGCTACTACTTACTTTTTAGCAGCAGAAAATATATAAACAAAAAGTTTCTTTTCCCATTAGATTAGCAAACTGAGCAAAATTTGGTATAAATGACTTTGCATTAGGTTTCCGGCTTTTCAGAAAATTAGAATCATTTTCATTTTCCTAAATGTCCTTGAAATGATCAGAAGTAGCAAAAGAAATATGGAATATTCAGTGCACAGTATATATAAAATGAGGGCATTTGCATTGTTACCTTCCCATAGTCCCATTAGGAATTTCAGTGTTAATAGTCACTGAGTTATATATGGGTTTCCAAGATACTTATGTTGTGTTTTTTGAACTCAGTACATTGAGTTTTACTTTTTCAAAATTTTTTTTAAATTTATAATTTTTTTTTTTTTTTGGCGGTACTAGGGATCGAACTCAGGACCTTGTGCTTGCCAGGCAAGCACTTATTCCACTGAGCTAT
Organism: Dinomys branickii; assembly: GCA_004027595.1. Lineage (NCBI taxonomy): Eukaryota > Metazoa > Chordata > Mammalia > Rodentia > Dinomyidae > Dinomys > Dinomys branickii. Next base: position 16,793 of record PVLD010016952.1, read on the forward strand.
ATCCCCAGCCCCTTGAGTTTTACTTTTTCAATTTTAAAGAAAGAAGAAAAAAGTAAGCAAAAAAGGGAAGTAAATTCCAGATGACTTTGCATTCTCTGAAACTGATTTATCTGAATGCTGCATCACTGTTTTCAACAGGTGTGAGTTCATTTTAAAATAAAAACCTTGCTCAGGAATAAATCAATAAGATATGAGCTATGTATTTGAGCACATCAACTTAGCTATACCTCCCTGTGTTCTTGAAAGCCCAGCATTAATTTAATCTTTTGATGATGCTTTCACTGATGTCAAGGAGACTTACATCAATGAAAATATTTATGCTATGCTTCCTCAACTAGATTTCTTGGGTAACAGAATAGAAAATGGCTGTGAAAGAACGCATAAAGAGAGGCTTTCAAAATTCACTGTTTTCCCCAAATTTTGAAAAATAGGAAACTTAAGAAAAAAATGTCTTAAAAATGAAAGAGAGTAGGAAGTGAAAATGAGTTTTGAATTTAAATTATCTGAATGCCTGTACATACTCTAAGAATTTATAGAAAGCAATGATTCACACAGCATTAGTGAAAACTTTTGGCCAACATTTTACTGCCCTAAGCTCTTTGTATATTGTTTGCAGTTTAACTTCAATATTACTGGAAGTCATAAAAAGCTACTACTTTGTTCTTAAATATCAAGACATACTTTTAACAGAATTAGCTACTTTGAAGATACACAGTCACTTAACATATTTACCATGAAACAGAAAACTAATTTTTTAATTTTAAAGAGACAAAAAACCAATAAAAACTATACAGAATTTCAAAACAAGGTGATAGGAAATTAATAGAGATTATCATATTGCATATTGTTATCTTCAAAGTAGTTGCTCAGATTACCAGGTACAGGTATGCAAAATTGATCAAATAATGTAAGGACGAACTGCTCCTTTCAACAGAAATTATACACAAGATAGAGAAGACAAAGAACTAATTTTGGATATCATGAGAAGAGAAAAAAAAGAGGAACTCTGTGAAATCAGAAGACTATATAAAATTAGCCAAATGGGAATCAATTTATACACTAACAGCCAAAAGAACTATATAATAAATTCATTGATATTTACATAGACACAAAATTGAAAAAGGCTGATTGTAAAATTACGGAGCTATATAATGTACAAAAGCAATAATTATCTGTCCTGCCGGTGTAATTGAAAAAATAAGAATGTTATTCTTACTTGCGCATTATGCTCATTCAGATAACTTTTAGATACTTTATATGCTCTTTGCCTATAATCAAATTTGTTGTTTTTACCAAATGCTTTACCAGCCTTGGTTAATGTCTAGAAAGTTCACAGTCGTTGGTTGTGAAGTCGGATAAAAACACAGAGTCATGTGAAGTTCGTTCTCTCAGTTGTATCTGGGTATGAGAACTGCCCTGGCCAAGTTAGTTTTTCCCTCCTTGGCTTTGCTCCCACTTTCTCTCCTGAGCTTTAAACACCACATTTTTCATTCATATTAGAGTCCATCACAAGCACATTCTTTCTCACATGCCTGTCAAGTGTCCTATAGTAGGTGTTTATATGTATTTATATGTTTATATGTTCTCTAATTGCCCCTCCACACAATTTCACAAGATGAATGCTGTTATTGTCTGTATTTTTGAGATGAAACAATTGAGGCTGAAATCTACATCATAGTGACTGACCATTGAAATAGATACCCAAATTTAGGGTCAATGTTTAGTTCCTGTACTATAGTAGATGATAAAGGGCACAGGGAAGCACTCCCTACTTTTTAAAAAACCTTTCTTCATGGTTTCCTTATTATTCACAGTAGTCTTCTCTCTGTCTCTCTCTGTCTGTCTCTGTCTCTGTTTCTCTCTCTCTCTGTCTCTCCCACCCACTTTCTGTAATCTTCCTTAATACCTTAGAGTTCGGTCTTCAATCTCTTCTGAATCGCGCATTCTTCAAATTCCTAAGCAACTCACAGATTTAATATTTTATGTGATGTTCTGAAGTAGAAATATTTATGCACAGAGATTCATTAATGAAAGCTACCAGAATTGGTATATCTCATTTTAAAATTTGGTTAGAGCTCATCTTTCCAGGAAAGATCATTCTTCAAGAGGTACCACAACACTGTGTGGTCTGGGTTGGCGATGATGTTTTCAGCGCTACCTCTGGAAGGGTGCAAAAGGCAGAGGAAGTCCTTAGAGGAGAAAGAAGACTTCCTGCTGACATACCTGTCTTGCACATGTAGGCCAGCGACATTCGGGAGTTTTCTTTCCTGGTCCAACAATGAGAAAAAGGAGGAGAATATCTTGAATATTCTAAGTGACATGAGTTTTAGATGATGAGCTTGGGCATTGGGTAAAAACCTGTTTTGTCTCAGTTTACTGTTTAACTGAAGTAAGTTGCAAGAAATAGAATCAAGACTAAGACTAGCACTACCAATTTTGGTGTTTGATATAATTTGCACAATAGCACAAAACACAAGGAAAACAAGAAACTTTCTCTTCTATATGTATCTTAATCTGAGATACGTATCTACATCATGATAAAGGTAACAAAGGTTAATGTGTTAAGGGATGGGAATGATGGATAAATTCTTAAGAAGCAATGAAAAAATCACAAAGAATCATGGCTACTTGAGGAAAAGTAGACCTGTGTAATTACAGTAAAAGATGGAGATGGTTCAAAAATAAATTACTGCTTTAGTGGTTCTTTAAATATTACATTAATTATGCATTGTATGTACAATGCTTTTAAACTCTTGTAAAATATTAAAATAATGATTATTTTGTACTTATTTATACTTGTTTTAGGTCTTCAGATATGAAGTCTAACTTATGTGTTCTTGGTTTTGATACACTCTTGAGACTCCCTTGGTGAATAGTGTATCATATCTATGCTTAGTGGACTTCCTCCTAATAAGCTGAACACAGGAAACCAGATCACTATAGTAGAAGCATTGCAGAGAAAAACACTTTTAGAGAACACAGGGATCCTTGGAACAATTTATTAAGATATTCTGTTGAAATTTGGTTTCAGAAATGTACATTTTGGTATCCAGATTGAAATGTTTAGACAAGGATAATTAGTCAGACAGAGAGTGAGGAACAGCATGTGTTGATGATAGTAAGAAACAGCTCTGTTAAGGTCTGGGAGAGGTCTGTGATTGCTAGAAGAGAGAATAACAACACGAAAGTGGAAGGACAAAAAAGGTTGAATTCTGAAAGATGCCATCACCAAGGGTCTTAGTGCAGGATTCCCACACTGTTCAGTCCCTAATCACTGAGATATAGGTGCAGATGGGGCTTCCTCAGTACAAGCTTGTTAGATTTCCTGCTGCAGGATTTTCTGGCCTATGGTCAAAGCACTGTTCGCCTGCTCCATGACTACCTCAGTTACTTTTTCATTGCTGAGACAAAATATCCGATGCTCAGAGTTAAAGGAAAGGTTTACTTTGGCCCACAGTTTGTAGAAGTTTCAGTGCATGGCTGGCTCCAAGGCAGGGTGGCATGGCAGAGGTGTACTGCAGAGGGGCAACAGTTCAAGGCAGATGAGGGCAGGCAAAGGGCAGCAAGTGACAAGCTCAAGACATCAAGCAACAACCAACAACCAACAAAAACAGCAGGCCCCTTTCTGTCTCGTATTTTTACCCAGGCTAGCCATCCTTGGGTAGCACCTTAGGGCAGGTAGCTTTCACACCCTTAAGCATAGCATCCCATGATGAATCACTCCCAGTATCAAATCACTGACCCCGGTGTCACACACCCTAGTCCAGCCACCTGTGAAAAGCCCTGCCTATGACTGTATGGGGCTTTGGAGGGACGTCTAGGTACAAGCTATAATGGTGATTTAACCCTTACTTGTTTCCAACATCAGTTTTACATGGCCATTATGTTTTAGTAGTAGAATGCTCCCCAAAGTCTCAGGTGACTAGAGGAGGGGCTTTTGGAAGGTAACTGGACCTTGGGGGTAGAATTCTTATCATCAGATTGACCCTTCATGTGTTCATCTAAATGTGTGCCTAGGAGACAGGGTACGGTTAGCAGTGATGTGTCACTGAGGCATGCCGTGGAGGTATGCCTCCTTCCCAGCTCCTCCACTCAGGTCTCTGTTCCCTGGCTGCCCTGAGCTGAGCAGTTTTCCCCTTCCAGGCCCCTTCACTGTAACTTTTCTGCTTTGGAGCCAGCAGACCACGGACTGAATCCCCTGAACAGTGTGCCGTGTTACACTTCTTCTCCTTGAATTATGGGTGTTGCGTATTCTGTCGCAGCAACAGAAACCTTGACTAATACAAATGACATTTGATCTTTCTGCCTGGTCAAGTTCTTGAAGATTACTACAGGGTTTTTGAAGGACCTCACACCCCATCCACTTCTTTATTAGTCAAGTTTTTCTTTCCTTTTGTTTTTCTTAGAGATAGTCACCCTTACCTTTACTCCTTCTTTAGTAAAAGAATTTAATGCCCCATTAAAATCACAGCTAAAACTTTACCACATCAAACAAATTTGTTCTCATTTTCTTTTTCCTCCTTATAAAATAATTAGTACATTTCATTCTTTTAAGAAGGAAAGAATAAAGAGAAACAAAAATTGATCTTTCTTAAACCTCTATAATTTCTGACAAATTTAAACTTTCCACAGAGGAAAAATATGGAAGCTATTTTAGCAATACCAACAAGGAAATAACTAGAAAATTTCTATTTTAGATACAAAATATCTAGATTAGAAATGTCTAGAAAGATAACATATATCAGAGGTTTCCTAGAGTGGAAACTGGGAACAGGGATGAAATGGAAACAAGCATGAGGGAATGCTTGGGTGACTGGGAAGTCCTAAAACTGACTTGTGGTAATTGCTGCACATGTCTATAAATTTGCTAAAATTATTAATTTTTACACTTAAAGTGGTGACAACATCAATCATGTCTGCACAAAGCTAGTAGAATACTCCAGTTATGGAAAGGGAATTCAAATTGAGGGAGAGAGCCTGGGTAGAAAGTTAAAGCAATACTGTAAGAGGGAGGAAACCCGCTTATCTCTGCAAAGAGACATAGTCAAGAGAACTTGAACATATGGAGTCTATATGAAATATGTTGATAAAAAGTAAGGCATGGGAAAGGGACAATATACAGTTTGTCACTAAGCGTCAAAGTGACTGGTGGTGAATTCATTATAACTGATTTAAACATGCATTAGAATCAGGAACACAGCACACAGAAGGATGCTTTCGCAGGGTCAGGCCTAGGGTTTCACGTGTGCTTGATTTGAAGTGTCTGTGAAGTGTGAGCTGAGATGTCGAGTGCGACATTAACTATAGATCTGTGACTTAGAAGCGGAGCTGGGTGAGGAGGATGACTGAAGTGTCAGAAGACATGAATGCAAATGCAGTTCTGGGAGACGGTGAAATGGAGCTGAAGCGTGTGCAGCCTGTGAGAGAAGATGAGTTCTCAGGAAGTCCAAAGTATATGAGACAGAAGAATTCATAAAAAGCCTGAAAGAGGAACACAGGCTTTATTAACTGAGGCTTACATGACTATTATATTTCCCCCATATAAATTCACTTAATTCTCAAAAATCCCCAGGAAAGTTAGTTCCATAATTATCATATCCCGGGCTGGGGATATAGCTCAGTGGAATAAGCGCTTGCCTAGCAAGCACAGGGTCCTGAGTTCGATCCCCAGTACCGCAAAAAAAAAAAAATTATCATATCCCACTTTTACAGGTGAGAAAAAGCACCTAAAGGTCTGATAACTTTCCAAGAGCCAATCCTGGCTTGTTATATTTTTAGGTAAAAAATAATTAACAATACTTTAAGGGGCATGGTAGCATGGGGAATATTTGTAATTTTAGAATAAAAATTCAAGCCATGAATGATTGATGATTATTTTTCCCAGCAAAATATTGTGGAAATCATTAACGTGCTCAATCTGGTAGGTTAAAGTTCATGGGACTGTACATTGTCAATGGAAAATTTCCTGAAAGAATCAGCCCCTGTAGGCTCTGTCTTCTGGAAGACAGCCAGGTATCATGGTACAAGAGAGGGAAGGAAGAACGGAACATGGTACACAAACGGGAGACTGCATCTCTACCCAATGCACGCATGTAACTGGCCAGAGAAAGTCACAGTGCTGGGTGTGTCGGGGTGAGAAAACGTAGCATTCCATTACGCCTGCCGCTAGAGGGAAATCAGGTTCTCTAAAGCACAATTTAAGAATTTCCACACTCTCTTTAAACAACAACAGCAAGAAACTTCTTCATATTTATTATGAGAGGAAAATCTTATTTTGTAATTCTTCTGCCTAACCCATTTAAGGGTTTATCATCCACCCCGTATTTGTTTCACCGGCCTTTCTGTCCTCCGCACTCTGTCTCACATTTACACATTTGGTACTCATCACACCATCAGTTCGCAGTTCAGACTTCATTCTCTCCTGAGTCTCTAATCTCTCAAAAGGCAAGGTGTTGTGTGACTTCTTTTGTTTGTTATTAACAACTTTTCATTAGAGGCTTGCTAAGCTGTAGATAGTGAAATAATTCTCAACCCTCTCAGTAGTGTCCGTCTGAGTTAATTACTATCTCCATTGTATGGGCCGGGAGACTCAGAATTCGCCAGAGAGCTATTTGTGTGTGCTGGAGCTCGGGTACTAGAGCTAGAATCCCTCAGCCTTCCCTGGGACCATTCTGTGCTGCCTCTCAGCCCACTGCCCACCAGACAAGGCCGCATTTGGTGCGGCTACTTTAGGTGTCTGTAACTTCACAGAAATTACTATTAGAGATCTTAGCATACAGTGCTTTACTGGATAGTTTTACTTGTCTGACTTTTTAACTAGATCCTGCTTTTTAGCCCTGAGGCTACATATCTGTTTTTTTTTTTTTTTTTTTTTCTTTTTCAGTGTTTAGTAAGGTTTCTGGTATGTAATAGTTGATATGTGTATGGAAGGCATCCAGCTTTGTTTTACCTTGCTCGAACTCAGTTCTTTTCCAGTTTATACTGTATATTAAGAAGAATCTGCAAATTTGTCATGTTTTGAAATATTTCAAGAATAGAGTGATTTGTCCTCACTAATGAAGTATAGGGAAATGCTAAACATTTTGTCAACAAAATCTATCCACCTTTCCACTTATGCTTATTGATTCTTAAACTTTAACCATACTCTAGTGATCGGTATATGTTCAGAAATTTTGTTTACTGGGCTGGGGATATAGCTCAGTGGAATAAGCGCTTGCCTAGCAAGCGCAGGGTCCTGAGTTCGATCCCCAGTACCGCAAAAAGAAAAAAAATAAATAAATACAGAAACCTTCTTTGGGCTGGGGATATAGCTCAGTGGAATAAGCGCTTGCCTAGCAAGTGCAGGGTCCTGAGTTCAATCCCCAGTACCGCAAAAAAAAAAAAAAGAAATTTTGTTTACTTCTAGGTTTTAGATTTCATTATTTATGTATACACACATATACAAGTATATATTTTTATTTATATATGTAAGTTCATACAATGGACATATATGTGCAAACCTAAATGTGCATATATACATATATACACAGGGTGCATGTATATGTAAAATTGTGTATGCATATTACAGATTATTAAACTCAACTGATGTTGATTATGGAAGCTATTCAAGAATTTCTCAGTATCTTTCATTAAATATTTATTCTCAACTGCCTGATGCTTTGTCACATAATAAATTTTTGTAAAATTTGCTTCTTAACTTTTTTCCAGGACATTCTTTAAGACATGATCACACTTGTAAAAAGTAGTCTCTATCACTTCTCAGCCTTTTGGCTATAATCAAGTATAAAAAAGTAGTCTCACTATCATATGTTTATATGTGGATACACACATTTTTAGTTTTAAGAGGAAGACACGGTCTATTAGAAAACACAGAATTTAAGAAAATAAAATCAGCTGCAATCTTATCATATAAATATTTTGTTCTATAAATATATTTTGGTTATTATCATATATGTAGCTGAGACACACATATAGGCATGGTTCTGTATTTTCTGCCTCTATTATAAAGTGATATTTGGTCACATATATATGTGTGTACATGTAAGTATAGTTTAACAGATTGTTATGTTTGACTCTGTCCTTGAACCATTCCGGAAACACAAATCCTAAGAACAGAATACGAGTTCATGCACTTTCACATTAAGAGCGAGTAGCTGGACTGACTACGAGGACTTGAAAACTAGGACCAAATATTTTAAAGTGCTAGGGCCTTTCTTCTCCCCTCAGATGAAGTAAGAGAAGGACCAAGAAGTTAGCAAAGTGAAGAGATACAATCATTTTTGCAAATGATTGTTAACCATCTCCTGTGAATTTTTATCTTGGATTTTATGGACAAAAAATTTTGGTTCTTCTTCCTCACCTCAATTTATATCATGGCATCTGTAAGCAGTTCATTCACTGGCCTTGTTGCTGCACAGTGGGACTTCGTGGAAATGAGGAACTGGCATTTGACCCATAGCTTCAAACTGCGAAGGTAAGAGGCTGTGGCTGCCCTTCCTCCTGCCCTGAGTTAGTTATTCTGAGGGAAAACTGCACTTCCACCAATGAGGGAAAGAGTGTGGGTTCTCTGGAGCCATCATGTGTTTGAGAGAAGGGACGAGGCCTTGACTAATGCACATATTTCATGAGCAGGAATGCCGAGGATGACGGTTGTACAGTTTGCTTGTCCTCGGGGAAGGCTTCTTCAGTGGAGTTCACACTGGGGTAGTTTCCAAGGAATCCACAGAGATATCCCATCAATAAAAAGGGTGTGTTTTGGTTTCCGCCATACCCAAACAACAAAAACGCACGGGCCCGTGGGTGAGTATTGTTTTCTTTACCCTAAGCCCCATGTGGAGAAACTGAAAAGAGAAGTTAGTGAATAGAGGAAGGAGAGAGAAAGAGTTCATTATTAAGTTATATATATGGGCTGCTTTGCTGTGGACTGAGAAGATTCAAGTGGGGTTAAACTAACACAAGAAGAAATCTGGAATTAGGGAAGGATTTTGAGCCTTGTTATTATAGAAGTAAAAAGTTAAGTGGATATTACACAAATGTCAATTTCTATGAACTATTTGGTCACTAAAAATGATTGGATTGCTCCAAGATGTTTTTCAGGGTTAGAGTTATCATCACTGCATGGAGATCTGAAAGGATATAAGAGAGCAAGAATCAAACTGCTTCTGGTTAGACCTCATCAAATATGACTTGCTCAATAAATTCTCAAAGAGTGTGTGTGTGTGTGTGTGTGTGTGTGTGTGATCGTGCCCTTACTTGTGAATGTCCATGTATGTGAATGTGCACGTATGTACATGTGCAGTGTGGTTACCTCCATTCACCTCTCAGGGTATCAGAGTTTTCTTGTTGTAACTGTCTTGATAAAAATAAAGTTAGCCCTCAATTTCATACAGTTTTTGGCAGTCCAATGCCCTCCTCCATTATTCCCAGAAATATACATGGAAACTTCATATTTTCTCCTTATGTCCTTTTTTCTCTTGTTCTTCACTCTTACCTAGGTCTCAGATACCTTGGGTCATCTCAGCACAGGTGTCTGAGGGCAGGAGGTTTCTCAGTCTTTAGTGAACCAAACTATGGGTTCAATTTGCTCTTTTCTATTTCAAGGAACCACCAAGAGTGTGCTCTTGTGTAAACATGAATTCCTCAAAGGTCTGGTGGTGGCTATGGGTAGAAAATGAACATTGTAAGCCTTACTGAGCCTTGTAAGTCTCTGCGCCCTTACAGTCCCCAAGGTTGGTTTTGTTTTGTTGGTTTTGTTTTGTTTTAATCTAATACAGTTGATGCTTTTCCACAGTAGATCAGCCCACATAGTTGCTTTTTTAATAACACCAACAACAAACACAATAAGCACAGTTAAAGCACTTAAAACACTATTCTCATAGTGAAACATGGAGAGTCTCACTCTCCTTGAAATTAGACCCATTTGTAATCTATTCTAAAATTTTGTTCATTTTTTTTCCTTTTTAATTCATAAGGAATTTATTTTATATGTGAAGTGAGGATCAAACTGGTTTTTAAGAATTTTTTCATGTTTTTCTCAGTACCGTATATTGATTTGATTATTCTCTCTTTTTCACTTCTTTTCTTTTTGTTGTTGCTGTTATTTGGGATTTTTGTTTGTTGGTTGGTTGGTTTTATTTGTTTTCTTTTGTAGTACTGAGGGTTGAAGTAAGCACTTGCTATACCCCTGATCCACACCCACACCGCAATCCTTGCCTAAACTTATGTTTTACTCATCTGCCTGGAGGCAGTTTCCAATATTTTGTTTGATTGTTTTAACTTAATTTGTCTTAAACCAATAACTCACAAGGTTGTCATTTACAGTATGCACTTCAGTTGACATACATTTTCTTTTTAATGTCTCTTTTTTTCAGTGTAAATTCTTTGTTTTGCCTATTATGTCTAATGAACTTTTAAACCGATTCCTTAATTTCCTTAAAACAGTCTAGATGGGATTGGAATGAAGACATATTAAATATATTGATTTGAGCAGACCTGAAATTTTACATCTGGTATTCCCATTTCGGTGAGTGGTTTGATATCCCACTTAGCTAAAACTCCTTATTAAAGTGGGTTTATCTTTCAGTTTCTGGTGTTCCTCTAACATTACTTCAAGCTCACAATGGAGATAATAAATCTGTTTCCTGAGCAATAGGAGTATCAGTGCTGTTTTATTCTGTGTGCTGTAAAGTTTGTAAAAAATTAGTATATGTCCACGTGTGCAGCACTTAATGTTCCCATTCCGTGTGGAGCTGGTCCTTGTGCACAGCGAGTCTTCTTTCTGTTTTTCATCCCCTTCCTCTGCCTCCACCTCTTGATCTCCTTTGCATTTGAGAAATTTCTCTCTCTTTACTTCCTATTATTTATCTTTTATTTTTCTGTTTACTTGTGTCTTAGGTTTCTTATATAGGAGAAATGACGTGATATTTAAATGTGTGTGTCTAATTTATTTCACCTAAATTTATGGTCTCAAGGTGCACCCATTTTACCAAAAATGACTCAAGTTTATCTTTCTTTATGGCAGACTAGTTCTCCACTGTATTTCTATACCCCGTTTTCTTTATCCATTCATCTGTTGATGGACACAGAGACTGCTTCCAAGACTTAACTACTATGAATCATGCTGCTGTCAGCATGGCAGTGCATGGATCACTGCATCTTTATCTCTTTTGGAAGATACCTAGAAGGGGAATAGCTGGGTCTTGTAGAATTTTGATACTCTCATCTGAAAGAAACCAGGAACATGCACTCTAACGTGGAGACCATCAGATTTTATTCAAATGTTCCATCCAACAAAGATCTATTGATTCATTACACTTGGTACACCATGTTAGACGCTCACACCTTGGGAAATGGTTTGGTTCTCCTTTGAAAAGCTCTGTTCAGGTGGGAGTAAGTGAACTGGGTACACATGAGCTGCTAAGTGGTGGAATATGATGATGCTGTGAGAAAAGTAAAGGAAGACAACAGCAGCAGAAGAGGGTAGAGTAGTTTTTAAAAGGGCCCCAAGGTGTGTCTTAGGAGATGTCCGCGGCTGTCCAGACTGAGTGGGCTAAAGGAGCAGTGCAGAGGGAAGGGAGGTGTTTCAGCAGAAGAAAAGGATGGTGCAAACGTGGAGGCCGAATGTTTCTATGGTGCTGAAGACCCAGCCAGAAGCCCAGGGTGGGTGGAATGCAGTAGCTCAAGGAGATCAGAGGAAGGAGATGCAGAAGGAGTGAGGAGAAGAAGCAAACCATGTTTTCCCAAGTCATCGAAGTGATTTTGACTTAATCCTTTGTGAGACAAGGAATGACTGGAAGATGAAGCAGAGGAAGGCCATACACTGAGTCCTGTTTTTAAAAGCTCCTTCTAGCTTTTGTGTTATGCTTGGACACTCTGAAGGAAGGGTGAAAACACACTGGCTAGGAAGACTTTGTCAAACTGGGTGCTGCCATGGAGCAGGAGCGTAGCAAAGATGGTAATCAGAAAAAGCTAATTCTACATCTGTTTTGAGGACAAAACCACACTTTTTTTTTTCCATTTTGAGTTGTATTTTTCCTTCTTCATTACAATAAGGGGTCTTCATTTTACAACTTTAAGTGCTGTTGATCTTTCTAATTTAGACTGTGCCTGTTTTCTCTAACAACATAAATGCTTTATTTGATTTTAAATAGGTGCAGTTTTGTCTGGAAAATGTTGAAAATTTAATCTGTAGTTGGACAGCTGTGGTGGAAAAAGTAGACACTGTGTGGAAATTAGGAGGCTAGGAATATTATCCTAGTTGTTTCTAGTTGGTAGTGTGGCCTAGGATAAGCTTAGTGTTCATGTTATTAAATTGACATTATTGCGAAGACTCATTAGTCTTCTAGCCTAAATATTCTTCCAGTCTGTGATTCTATATTTATGTACTAGCCCTTAAAGATTTGAAAGCGACTCGAAATCTTCATGGAAGTTCCTTAAAGTGTCAACGAGTAACTTTGCTGCAGCTGCAGAATTTTAAAGGGAGAAAGAAGAGAAACAGGAGAGATACCAAATGGGCTTGAGGTATCTCAGAGGGTAGTGGCCGTTCTGGTGACACTGCCCTGTAGACTTCTCATCCTTGAGGAAGTCGTGCCTGTGATGCTTGATTTAGTAGGCGCTGCTTTTTCTTCTTACTCTTGCATACTGCAAGATCTTGGCTCTTATTTTCACTTTTCCTTCCTTCTATGAGGGGATCTCAGGACCTGCCTCTGTTCAAGACCCACACTCTATTTCAGTCTTGCATTTCTTTTTCTTTAAGTTTAAAATTATATAAAACATTTGTATTGATCTTTTGGGGAGATTTGATATATTTCTACTTTATTATAATGGATCCATTATTCTTGAAGTTTCACCAACTTTAACTGTTTCATTTTCATGCTGCTGCTGAGAAAGTGGCTCTTTTTACAGAGGTGCAAGAAAAAGACAAGCTGGGTGTGGTAGTACATGCCCATAATCCCAGTAACTGGAAGGCTGAGGCAGGAGGATCCATGGGTATGATTTAGAAGCCAGCCTGCACTATACAATGAGTTCAAAGCCACCCTGGTCTACATAGCAAGACCTTCTCTCAGTAAGAAAAAGAGAGAGAGGGACAGAGATAAAAAGAAATGTGCAAGGTTCTTCTGAACATTCACAAAAGCTTTATTCACTCTACAAATGTTTTCATTATTCCCAATGTTTATCTTCTTAAAACAAAGGATAACTGATTTTGCTTTGTTTTGAGTCTTACTACTTCACTTGTTTTTTGTTTTGGTGCTGGTTATGTGAAATACACTCCTGGGCTTTTGCCATCTTAGTTTGTTCTTGGCCTTTGTCTTCGGTGCCAATGAGGGAACCTTTGTGCTCCCTCCACGGGGACCTGTCTTTATGTGGAGCTGGTCCCTGTTGCTTCCTAAGTCACACAGTGTCCTGATTCTATGCAGCTGCAAACTATTCTCCCTGGAACTAACTCAATTTGTTTTTAAACAAATATAACAATATTGTGTTCCATCTCAAGGGTGTGATACTTCAGACTCTATTTGCCACTGAGAGTCCAGAATTAAGATACTAAGAGATTGTGCAATGAAAGGCAGAAATAGCTTGTTCTTGCAAATGGAAAGAAATTTAGCCTCATTTAGCTAAAAGCACAAGACCTTTGTAATCAAACATTTGACATCATGACCAGGCCAGGGAAGAGTATACCTGTTCAGTTATAATTGGTTCTGTTCACCGGAGTGGGTTTCTCATTGTCTGCGGGGCTACAGGAAATATGGTTAATGAAAAGCACACGTCAGTCTGACTGGAGCTGTTCCACAGAGGCCTGCCAGAGCACTCTGCAAAACTGTTATTTCCTATTAGGAAAACGAAATCTCAAATCACTGTGAAAAGGTAATCAGCTTTCAGGACAGTGGTCCTGTAGAGGTAAGCAATAATTCTGACTTGATTGGTGACACAGGCTTTCAGGGAACACTTTCAAAATGAGGAACATTGGGCAAAGCCAGAAACACAACCCGAAATGAGCTTTCCCAGAATTTTTCCTAATATCAAGTTATTGGTGAATAGATGGAAAATTTTAAAGTTGTGTTTTTCTTGTCAACCATGATAATGAAACAGTGGCCTTATGTGCCTGCACTTATTTGACCAATGGAATTCATCACTGTTGGATAGGTTTCATGGTCAACCTCTTGTACCCAAGGAAGCTCGCCGAAGGTTTCAGGGTCACAGTCCGTACATACCAGGGCTGGCCAGGCCCTCTGTGCTCTTGCCAGTAAAGCCTGGCCACTTCTTAAGCTCCCACATTATGTCTGGAAGTTGGTGTATGACTTATTTTCTGGTCATTTTTTTTTTCATATGGCCATGGTATTGTTTCTGTTATTAGCAAAACAATAGCACCCTCCCCAGGGATGATTATAAAGAAAAAAATCAAAAGAAATTATACACGTATTACATCATATATATAAGGAGAGAGAGAGAGAATATGGTTCCACCTAGAGATAACTATTTCAGTAGTTTCATATGCAATTTTCATGATTTCAAATAAAATTGTTTATGAAAGGCAATATGATTGGTTTCATGGCAGAGCTAAACAGCTCTAAGACTTTTTTTCTAAACTCTATGTCAATCAAACTGAATCATTTATCAAATAATGTATTTGTTGTTTGCTACAAATTACGGTCATTGTGTTTGATTTTGAAATTCAAAGATATGTTTACTACATCAAATTAAATAACTTGTTTCTCTAATGTTTTGTCATATTCTTGGTGTAAAGTCTCAGATCAGTCACCATTTCAGATTTAGTATTGATGTCTCTCCCTTATGAGTCTCAGGCCATTTGACACTTGGACTGATGAGGAGTAAGTCTCACTTGATGATATGAGTTATCAAGATTTTCTGTATGTCATTTGGTCTCTATTATATGATAGTAAAGACATCCCAGAATAACACATGTATAAGTATGGGGCTCTTTACATAAGCCTACGCTTGTATTTGAAGGACTAATGAATCAGAGAGTTGAAAACTGTTTCCTAGTGGTGGTGGTGGTGGGTTTGAACCTTATTGGAACAATGGGAGTTCAAGGTGATTTCATACAAACAGCATGGTGGTATGTGGGCACAGTAGGGTGTCAATTACAGCAGACTGCATTTGCGAGGACAGATCCAACAGCCTGACTATCTCTCTGGCTGTTTCTCTTTATAAATGGATATGGAAGGTTTTTGTTTTCTGGCTAAAAGAAGAAACGTGTGTGTGTGTGTGTGTGTGTGTGTGTGTGTGTGTCTGTGTGTGTGTGTGTGCGCGCGCACGCGCATGCAAATGTGCTAGGGGAAAACAGAGACAAATTAAACCAGCAAGTTGGGGGGCTTTAGCATATGGGAGGAATAATTTACAACTTGTGTCGACAATTAGTATCACAGCCTCAGGAGGATTCAATGGTAAATAATTGTTGTTGCTTCCACGGTAAATGCATTAGAGATGGGGCTATTCAGAGGGAATGTATGGTGTCCTAACGGTAGAGGAAATCCCTGTTTGGGGGTGGTTCAGTGACGTTTCCGACTGGCTGAACAGAGACAATACTCTAGGTTATGGCCTTTTGAATAGGTGTAGACCCAGTTTCTCTTTCTAGTGGCCAGAAGGTTATAACTTTCAGAGCTACAGTAGTTGCATAGCTGCTGACTTTCAAGACTACCATGGTACTAGCAAAAGGGGAAATGAAATAGAATGTTTTGCTTTATTCATTTATTTATTTATTATATTTTGCACCAGAAATCGAACTCAGGACTTTATGCTTGCCAGGCAAGCCCTGTGCCACACTTTGAAGCACTAAGCCAGTTGGTTTATTTTTTTTTTAAATCAAATTCTGTTACTTTTTTTCTTGCATGCAAGCTCCTTGGATTACTGCAAATCTTTTGTTAATTTTTAAAGTTTTGAAAAGGTTCATGGCTGGTTGTTGCTGATGTACACTGCTTTTATGCAGGAGCAGCTTTTCCAGTCCTTCAAGAGCAGTACTTATAATCCCATTTCTAACTGTTGATCTTAGGCAAGTTATTTAATCTCTTCTCTCAATTTTCTCACTCATAAAAACAAATACAATAATATGTATGAAAAAGTTGTTGTGAGGCTGAAGCATGTCTACTTAGGAAAAGCACTTAGAATAGTACGTGGAACAGAGTTGTGAAGTTTAAAGCAAATCCATATAGGAAAAGTGCTTTGAATGGCATCCGTGGAGGATAATGGCACCTGATAAACATTGGCCATCACTATCAGCTAAATTTATTTCAAACAGACAAATGGGATTGCATCAAACTAAAAAGCTTCTGCACAGCAAAGTAAACATAACAGAACAAAGACCTCACCTGCGGAAGGAAAGAATACGTCTGCAAACCATGCATCTGACAAGAAGTTGCCCACAAGAGTCTATAAGGATCGCTAAAATTCTATAGCATAATAAATGATAAGCAAATGAAACTGGGTGATAAATATAAAGAGATACTCCTCAGAAAAAGACATACAAATGGCCAACTGCAATATGAAAAAGCATTCAAAACCTTTAAGCTTGAGAAATGCAAATCAGACACAATGGCATAATCCTTCACCTCAGTATGAAGGGCTATTATCAAAGAATGAAGAGGGCAAGTACTGGCAAGAACGTGGAGAAATGGAAACACTTGCATGCTGTTGGTGGAGAACAGTATAGAGTTTCCTCAAAAAATTAAAAAATGGAGCTATCGTACCATCCAGTTAGCCCACTGTTAGGTGTATATCCAGAGGAAATTACATCAAGGAGTTAAAGAAACAGCTGCGCTCTCACGATTCTTGTGGCATGAGTCACAATTTACTATGATATGGAAGCAACCTAAATGTTCATGAGTGGCACATACATTCAGCAGGATACTATTTAGCTATAAAAAATATGTAGTCCTATCTTCTGTGACAGGAGCTGGAGATTAAAGTGGAATAAGCCAGACACAGAAAAACAAGCACTGTGTTTTCACCCGTGTGTAAAATTTACAAATAGTTGATCTTGCAGAGTTGAGGGCAGAAGAGTGGTTACTGATCTGGGAAAGAGCAGGGCAGAGGGGTAGGGAAGAGGTGATTGGTCAGTTCCAAGGCAGACAGGAGAGGGAAGCCCTGGGGTGTTTTCACACAGTAGGGTTACCATAGATAATGGTAATGAATTCTACAGTTCAACAATCACAAGAAAGGATTTTAACGGCCTCACCATGAGGAGTAGTAATGTTTGAAGAGATAGATGTATTTACCCTGAATTAAACCTTGCATGCATATACATGTATCAAGATATCACGTTACCCCTTTAACATACACAGATTTTATACTCTGGTTTATAAAAATGCATTCAGACAGTAGCAAACTACTGTTTTTTTCTTCAAATTTTGGTTTCATGTTCATAGGGTAAGTCACCCTTTGGTGTTTCGCTGAATTGCTTTACTTCAGTAGGGAAGTTTACAGCTTAAGTTGCACCAAGTCCCAGCCTACAGCAGTGGATAACGTTGCTCTCCATTCTGTTACACTGACTATTCCCTAAAGCTTTTTGGAACAATAACAGATAGCTAAGCTGTTAGAGATATTATGATTCCACTTATTGCTGAAATATGTGGACTGAAAACCATGCCATAACAGGATAACTTTGCCTTTTGTTACTTCAGAAAAATAATTTACATTTACTTACAGAATTTATTCAAAGTGGTTCAAAACATGGCACATCTTTTGAGAAGATGAGCTCAGGGTACAAATAAAAAGTATTTTTGAATACCTACACTTACATAAGTCACTACTGTTTCATGAAATAATTAAATATTAATGACAAGGTCGCTTATTCAAGACCCTCCCACCACCACCACAGTGTCAAACTTTTTGGCACCCCAAACAAGTCTCACTAAAGACAAGTTTCCGCAGATTTGGTGGGGGGATGGTTCTAGGATGATTCAAAGGAACAGGCGTCCATGCATGGACCCACACATGCACAGTTCACAGAGGGACACAGCCCCTGTGAGAATCTAAGTGCTGTGAATACCTAACCCCATTGGAGGCTCAGGTGATAATGGAAACAGTACAGCAACTAGAATTACAGAGAAACTTTGCTGGTTCGTGGATTGCGCCTCTCCTGCCTTGTGCATGGGGTTAGGGATGCCTATGTTAGAAAACAGGTGAATTGGTGAGCTTTTCCAATGCTTGACAAAATGCCTCAGCTCCACAATTTAGGGGAGGAGATAATTTGTTTGGCTCACAGGTTTAGAATTCCAGTACATGTCAGTGGGCCCCAATGTGGAAGCATCATGGCAGGCGGAAGTGGTGGAAGACACCGTGAAGCCAGGGGTGCACCTCAGTGATGCACTTCCTCCAAGTAGGCCCGCCTCCAGGTGTGCACATGGTGGGTTAAAATTCTGAGGACTATAGTGCCTGTAATCCAGTCATCTCTTCAGGAGTGTATCACTCCAGTAGAGATGACAGGATGAACAGGTACAAGGAGGTCCCCTCAGTACCTTAACAGCACACTCGGGCCTGTTCTTGAAAGAAGACGGAAATTCTATGAATGAGTTTAACCTAGAATCACAGTGGATATAATTCAGTATATTTAGGAATAAAAATTAGTTATGAAAGATAGTCATTTACCACCTGTCCCATAAGAATGATAGTAAGCACAATATTTATAGAGGGATTCACATCATTAAATGTATTCTTGTCTTTTATTGTATATTCATTATTATTATTAAGGCTCTGATTCCTGAATAAGTAAAGCCATTTATATCAGTTCTTCAGTTATTGCTCATTTTTAAGAGTACACGGAGATATATCTATGATTAGTTTTGAAAAATCCTTTCATATGATAAATATTATAGCAAATAAGATCAAAAGAAGAGAAATATACTTCACATGAAACTTCTGTTAGATGTATCAGAATGGGAAAAGACTTCCTTTACAAAGAACCAAAGTTTTGATTTAGTTTTATGTAAATTTTCAGTGTCTGGGAGGGGAGAGAGAGAGAGAGAGAGAGCAAAATGATAGAGTGACAGTCCTTGAATTCTGATTGCAACTAAAATTCTTTTGTGGATAAACCTTATGACAGAGGACTCTGATGTTAATGATGCAAAACTGATCCTGAACTATGTTTTATATATATATAAACACACACACACACACACACACACACACACACACACACACACACTCCAGGTACTTATCTTTCAGAGCACTGGATAAGGGGCTAATCAACAGCAGCTTGTGGCTCTGCTTCTTCTGGAGCATTCACAGACCCCGGGTTTCCTAAGAGCCATGCCACTATGACAGCCAGTTCACTCATAAATAAATACAGACATCTGCTTCATCCTGGACTCTAGCGGCAACCACAGCATAGAGTTTTGTTTCCCGCTTTACCTGCTTTGGCTCCTATGTGCATCCTTGAAGTGCATCTGTGTGCACATGCATGTGTGTCCTACAGGGTACGTTCTGCAGGTAGACAAGGTGCTTCATTCTGAGCCTGTGGACTGAGTAAAGGATGATCATCTATAAGAGAGCCAGGACTTTGTTTACAGAAGGAAAATAGACTCTGGGTAAAAAAGTTTCTGGTGGAGAACATCATCACAGGAAAATACACTTTCAGGACTACTCCCTATGATACTGACATTATTGTTTTTAACTATTAGGGTGACTGAGCTATGTTGGGCAGTGTTTTCAAGATGGCTCATTTTTGCCTCTTAATGCTGGAGCAAGTAGAGCCCAGAGCTGATAAAATTTGTTCTGTGTCACACACCTTTACCTTATTGGATGGACAGAGTGACAGGCTCCACTATTTTAGGGAAAAGTACATTATAGACATCAATTCATTCTTCTATTATAGTACTTATAATACTGCATTAGAACGCTGTCTTTCATCTGAATCTCTCAAGGATGTACTTTATTCCATAGAGCATAGTATTTTTTCAGCGACTTAAAATTTTATTTAGTAAACAAAGGCACATAATAAAATAAGGGAAGTAATGATAGGTGACTCACACCGTGTGATTGGGAAAATTCAGAAGACCATCTTGACAATATCTTCCCAACACTGACTTGGGAAGGTGACTTATATATTTCCTTTCTACATGATAATGTAGAAATAAGGTGAAAATTGTTATTAAATCACTAAGTGATTTGCCCAGAATGTTGTTGAAAGGGAGCATCTCTAAAGTGAAATTCTATTTAAAAATACAGTTTATTGGAGAGGGCTTTCAACTTGTGAAACACAGTAAAGCAAGAGTAAGTGTGGAGACTCACTGAGAGGAGCATGCAGAACCCCAAGTGTGCTGTGTACCTATTTTTTTGACAAATTGACTGATCATCACATGCGTGCAGTCAGTAGCCTTAGTTTTTGGCAGAAAGTTTCTTTCATAGAGTCTTGCTTGTGTTCTCAGGAGAGAGCTTGCTTTGTAATAACCCTGTGTGCACCTCCTGCAGAGGTATAACATGACGTGGTTCCTAAGTTAGGTGAATCTACTTCTGTGTAAGATAATAAAATTGACTGCATAAAATGAAAGCTTGGGTTCAAGCAATCCAGTAGATATTACTTTTTATTCTCATATTTCTTTCACATTTTTAGCAAAGAAAAAATTTTTTTCCATCTGAATGACTTTTAGGACTAGACTTTAATAAACACTTCAAAGTAGTCTGGCTAGATGAAATACTGTCATATGTAACTCACTAAAAATAAAATGCAAAACTGCACACATCAAGAAAATGAAACACTATGCTCTGGTGATTTCCTTTTAATGAACAATTGGCTTATATGTGACAAAGGGGATTACTGTCGTGGCGTGCCTTCAAGATTCTGCCTGCTCTAAGGGGCTTGCCAATTTTTAAAAGGTTAAACAGGTGATAAGTTGGTTTCTTGAAAGAGGTGTCATCTACAATCCCATTACATGTAAATGGGTAAGCACTCCAATAAAAAGCAGAAATTTTCAGAGTGAATAAAAAGTAAAGATCCACCTCTCTGTTGTCTATAGAAAATACATTTTAGTATAAAAACCGTGGTTCAGGGTAAAAGAATTGAGTCAAAGTTTCACCAGCTATACATAGATCTATTATTTGCAATGAGGAGCAGTCAAGGAAAAGAAAGTTGCTTAATTTTAAAATGCAATTTGGTCCCAATTTAATTTCCTGAGAGACCTTAAGCAAGGAATATGGCTGGATTTTAAAGTGGAAATTTTATACTAAGAAAGGTTTAGTTCATCAAGAATAGATCTTATATGTGTACTCCTATGACAGGTAAAATTTAAATTATACAAAGTAAAAGCCTATTAAACAGAAAATGAAAAACAAACATATTCACAAGTGTAGTTAGAAATTTCAATACTCCTATAACAGTAGCTGATACATAAAAGAGTTGATAAGCAGAAAAATTGAATAGGACTCTCATCTAAATTGAGTATTTTATAGAATGCTAAAAAATTGCAAAAGGACACATCCTTTATAAGTCATGGAAAATTCACCAAGAAACATAAGTAACATCTGCATTAGTTCTCTATGTTGCATAATTATACCAGAACATCATAGGTGGAAACCACAGTCATACATTTTGGCACACTTTCTCTGCTTCGAGAATCTAGGGGCAGCTTCTCTGGGGGTTCTGGCTTAGGCTCTCATGATGCTGTCGTTAGGGCATCAGCTGGGGTGGTGCTCGTTTAAGTGCTGCCTGGAGAGGTTCTGCCTTCCAGGTCACTCGCCTGGCTTGAGGCAAGCATTGGAACTTCTGATGAAGGTTCACTTGCATAGAAGTTTTGATTAAGGGTCAACCAAATGGCAGCTGGCTTCCTCCAGAGCAAAAGGTTCAAGTGAGAAGTCCTAGGAAGGAGGCTGTAGAGTCATGACAACCTAACTTCCAAAGGGAAAGTCTATCATTTCTATCTTACTTTATTGGTTAGAAGTGAGTGACTGACGGTAACCCACACTCAAAGTCAGGGACTTACACAGGAGTCAGTAACCATGGGATAGTCATGTTAGAAAGTGCCTACAACAGAAGATACATGAACAGAAACATAAAGGATTTCTTGACAGGTTTAGAACATAGAAGTTATATGGAGTAAATTCTAAGACCACATTAAATAATTAATTCCATTAATTATTAGAAATTAATAATAAAATATGGAAAAATTCCAGTTTGGCATTTAAACAGCAGTTCTAAAGAATCCATGAGTCAGAAACAAAAATCACAAGGAAAATTTAAAAGTAACTTGAATCTTTTAAAGTAAAAACAAATGTATTAAAATTTTTATAATGAAGTTAAGGCAACATTTGACACAGATTTAGTTTTAAGTGATTATAACAAAGTCCTATCTAAACTCTGTAATGTCTTCTACCATAAAAACATAGGAAAAGAGAGGAAAGTAGCAAATTAAATATAAAGTAGGTAAAATAAAAAAATTAATAAAGATAAAATCAGACATTAAAGGAATAGAAAGGAACAAACAATAAATTTGATTCTTTGATATTATGGTATATCCACATGTTCCTCCCAAACCTCATGTGCTCCAGTGCCTTGTGGGGTCTTTGGGAGATGAATGGTCGGGGTATGTGATACTGGATCAGTTCACTGATTGCATCAACATAGTTCTGGGTGTGGATGATGGATTTATTAATTAGGGAAGACCCACCCTATGTGTGAGTAGCAACAACCAATAGGCTTGTAGCCTAGATGGAATAAAAAGGGAAAGAAGAAAGGAAGCTCACTGTTTCCCACCTACCATGCTGTTGACTGTTTCCCCTCTGCTATGCCTCTCTACCATGCTGCCATATTGGAGCCAGGCAACAATAGACTAAAATCTCTAAGCTTTGAGACAAAATAAACTTTCTTCCTTTAATTTGTTGGTGTTGGATATTTTATTGCTTCAATGAGAAAGTAACTAAGACAGAAAGACTAAGAAAATTTAAAAGATATATCATGATAGTTAATTAGAAGATTCCATGTAATTAAGGTGTTAGTTATTTCCCAAATTAATCTATATATTCAAAACAAGCCCAGTCATAATTTCAGCTTCCTTCATAAAAGTAGAAGCTGAGAAGTTAATATTAACATTTATGTGGAGAGGACTTCTAGTAAGACGGCGACCAGATATGCAGCAGAGAAAGATCCTCTTGGAGGATTGACAACCAGATACTGAAATACGCCAGCATGAGAAAGACAAGAAGGAGAGAGATGGGTGCCCTGGTACCATGGACCCAGGAAAGATCTCAAACAGGAATTGAAACTCTCACAAAGAGCTAGCAAAACCTCCCCGGGAGAAAAAGCTCAGAGGGCCGCCATGGCTCAGTTAGAGCAAGAGGAGGTGGAAAAGGAAGGAGCAACTGCACCATACACACCCTCAGCCTCCTCCCTCATTCTGGCACTTGCAGCCTCAGCCTCATAGGCCCCTGCTCGCGGAAACATCCCGAGTCGGCTGGGGGAAAGCAAAGTCCTGAGAGCTGGTTCAAAATTCGAGAGGAGAAAGCGCAGCCTGAAAAGGAAGCAGTGGAGGTCAGAAGGAATGGTCAAATCCAATGTGAGGATGGGAGGTTACAAAAGCCACTGAAGCAGAATCCCCACTCTGCAGAAATCTCTCTAATCAGTGCCCTGGGGCAGGCTGGAGTCAAGGCAACCAGTGAGCAGCCCACCACACCCAGCTCTAAGCCTGCCTCGAAGATATGGCCTCAGACCTCTCCACTGTGTGAGCAAATACCAGCAAAGAGTAACAGAAAGCAGTGGAAGCGACCCCAGGACCACAGTAATTCCCAGGGATCCAGTCAAAAAACAGTGGTAGGGCAAACAAATGAATTTATGTCAGTGATAGTGAAAAGGCTGAGTGCCTTGGATAAACTCAGACAAGGCATAGGTAATAAGTTGCTGTTCATGTTATCCCGGCCGGGCACTATAAATCCTTTCCAGTCAAGCTCCTGGCCCCTGTGTGTGCTGTTATCTGATGCTCAGCTGCTGGGGTGATGCTGGGGTAACTTTGCTCCTGCGCTAACAAAGAGTGCTCTGTGCCCTGCTGTGGCAAGCATGCCATAGGTTCACCATCACTGATCTGCGGAATCAAAACAGTATGGCATTACTATAAGGATTGACCTACAGACTAGTTTAGCATAAGAGAGAAAGCAGAGAATCAAGCCCATACATAAGTAAATGGGTAACTGATTTTCAGTGAAGGTGCCCAGGTAATCCTATGAAAAAAGTCTTTTCATCAAAAGATATTGGAAACACTGGACATGTATTAGGGAAAACTTTGAACTTCAGCCTTAACCCCAAAATTGTTATGCTGAGCTAAATCAGCCAATGACTAAAGAGAAAATAATTAATGATTCTATCAACACATACGGAAAGGCTGAACTGATTTATGGTAAAAAATTATTACAGAGATGGGAGACGTTCACTGTAAAGATTCATAAATTTTTTTTTAAGTGATGAAGAAAATTTTCAGAAAATGGGCAAATCCAGTGTTTATTTATTTATTTATTTATTTTTGCGGTACTGGGGATCGAACTCAGGACCCTGCGCTTGCTAGGCAGGCGCTTATTCCACTGAGCTATACCCCCAGCCCCGGGCAAATCCAGTGTGCTGTTAATAATATTGTGACCTCTGGTCCAGTGTCAGACCAAAGATGAGATGGTAATTTTGTTAAATTTCCAGAACACGTTGTAGAAGAGTGTCCTAACTTTCTCTCTCAGTTGAAACTGCCTCTAAGACCATGTGATCATACTCTTTCAACCCTGTCTACTGTGCTCGTTTGTGTCCTCAAGAACAACACTGCATAAACCCCCTACACAGAAAAACATGTGGGTTCCACTTTTGCTTAATAAATGTTGCTATAGTGACTTCACAGATATTAAAAATAATTATGGCAGCTTGGATACAGAGGAACAAAACTTGTTTAAATCATGAAAGTCTTGAGATCCCAACTTCCTGGGAGCAGGAAGCAGGCTGAGAACACTGTGCAGCTGCAACGTTGGCTATTTGTTAAAGATCAGGTGCATAACTGTGAAAGTAGGGTCAAGAGTGAAGAGCTTGAGGCAGAGAACCTAGAGGAACCATTCCCAGGTAAAATGCTTGGGTCCCAATCAGCGTATTTACTTCCTGAGCAAAGGAGGATGGCAACGTGCACCCGGCTGGATCTCAGCATGCTTTCAGCCCAGTGACAGTAATGTTACTTCCATTGTCCCCCTATTTTTGAGTGGAGCTGTCTGCTATGATTCTCCTACCCTCTCTTCCCATTGTAAGTTGGATATATGTGAAGTATACAGTTTGTTTCTTATGGTCAAACCTATTCGAATGCCCCCACCCTGGCTAGTTTGAACTGCACCTGTTGTTATCTGTATGATGAGATCCTGGACTTAAAGTCTGACTCTGCTGGAGGCCACACTCTGGAGGTTTAGGAAGGTGGAGGGGTACATTATCAAGATGGGAGGAGCATGAATCATCTGTGACCAGAGGACTAACTGTCATGGCTACATCCAAAAACGGCCTCCAGGGGAGCACTTCTCTAGACCTTCAAGCCTCTCTGCAGTTTTGTACAATTTCATTCTGCACTACCCGTGCTATTTCCTTTAACTAATTGAATGTGGTGAAAGTGTCGGTGGGTCAGTTCTCTGTCTTCTCCTTAAGAGGGCTTTGCAGGTTCTGTTTTGTCTCTTGGGACAACCTTCAGCTGCCTCACAAAAGAATTGGATATTTGATTGGAGAGACCATTGAGACGCTTAAACACCAAGTTGTCCTAAGAAAGCCCTCGATTTCTTCACCAAAATAACAGACATGATCTGTCTGACACATTGCAGACCCAAGTGACATCATGTTGGGGTGACCCAGGTTGATTCATAGAATGGCGAAGATGATAAAGTGGTGTCTAAGCTACTGAATTTCACATAGTTTGTGATGGAGAGATATATAACCAGATTCATAAGCCATGAATGATGTATAAAAATAAGATCATGTAACATAAAAAAAGAACTGTGGTTTTTCTCATGTTGAACTTTAGTTCATCTTAATTTTTTTCTTTAGAATGTAATTATACAGCATCAATATTAGAGCCTTATTGATGGTTGCTCTTATTTTTTTCAATTTTCTGATTTCTTTGTTAAGGTGGCTTTTTACAAAGTTAAGTGACAGTTTAAGCCATTTATAGATCTTGGCAGGAAAAATGATACCAGATGTCATGCATGTGATGAAAATACCCATAATCTTCCTGTTGTCATGCAAAGTTATTTCTAAAATCCCTTATCGGAAGTTTGGATTTGTAGTGGCTTATCAGACGTAAAAAACAGATAATTTCAAATACACGTTTTTAAGATCTATGAATATTTTTTAACAGTGTTCTAATTTTAATGGTAAAGATGGGGTAAAGAGGCACAAACATGCTCTTAACATGTAAATTCTTTTTTTGGAAGCTTCTAGAGCCAGAACTTGGCATTCTAGTTATGCTGAAATATCTCAGGCCTATGTGTGATAAACAGAAACACGAGATCGTGCTCCAAAAACTTTCCGAGAGGCTTCAGCTCTCCTACATTAGCTTAATTCCGCGAGACGGTGAAAAGCTGCACTCTTTGTCTTACTCCCCAGAACAGTTTATTTCATGCCAAAGTTTTGTTCTTTTATCACCAAAATTTTGGAAATATCTCTAGCT
>PVLD010016953.1:0-43422 GCA_004027595.1 Dinomys branickii
TGTTTTGCTTAAAGCACTGTTTTCTTGGTTCTCACCATGTTGTGTTTTAACAAAGTGCCAAAGAAACACTTTCTCAGGACACAGCGTGTCAACTTTCCTCAACATTTCTCAAGAGGCAGGAGTCAGTGTCCTCACTCCAGCCCCAAGTCAAGAACCCAGAAGACAAAGATTCAAACGGTTCTAGAGCCGTTCATCTCCCTTTTCAACTTAGTAAGATGTATCACTGGAGTATGGCCGGGTGATGCTCCCACAGGAAATGCCGCCATGGCCTGGGGATCACTTCCGGCAGCCAGCTCTATAGGAAGTGCTACTCCACGGAGTCGGAATGCGCAGCCCCTTACTGCACAGTTCTTATGCCCTCCTACGACACAACACACCTAAGGCTTACTCCAAATGGGGCCCCTCTGAATGGCAAGGACGTGAGCGCCTCACTGGGACCTCTCTCGGGGCAAGCCCCTCGGTCCGGCTCAGGCCACGGGCTCCGCTCAGGGCCGGAGCCAGGGGATGGGTCACTGCCATCACGCGCGGCTTTCCGCGCTTCTTAGTGGACTACTGCGTAATCACCCATGGAGTGCGGGGCGGGCGGGCGGGCGCAGCGGGGTCGCTGGGATAGAGCAATAGGGAGAAGACAGGGCGGAGTGAGTCGAGTCCCGCTGGACCCCAGGAGAAACCGAGGCGCGAAGTGAAGCCCAGCGAGGAGAGAACCTCAGGGGAGGCGGCAGCAGCGGCCGCACCTTCTCCCCACGCGGGGACGGGCGCGCTGGCCGAGGAGCGATTTGCATGCGCGAGCATGGAGCGGCCACTGCGGACTGCGCTAGCTGGCGGTGAGTGCCCAGGGCTCTGTCGTCTGCGCGAAGGGGTAACCCGCCGTTTCGCGGCAGGGGCGGAGGAGCTCAGAACTCTTGGCTGGCTCAGCCCCACGGAAGGTGCGCTGCCGCTGGCAGCCGCCAGGAGGCGCCACAGAGCGCCGGGCGCAGCAACGCACAGCAACGCGCGGACTCTGTCTCCAGCCAGTGACAGCACACACACACACGTGGAAATGGGCTTTATTTCCCTCTCTCGGTTTTTTCTTGTTGTTTGTAGCTTTGTTTTTGTTCTTTTCTCCTTCACTGTTGGAGCTCGTTTTATGTGAGTGTGCACGTGGTTTCTAGCCTCCGCGGTTTGGTCCTGTGCTGTTCTTTTTAGCTCTTCCTTCTCTCCTTCCCAGTCTTCTGCGCCAGTATCCCTAAGGTAGCCCGTTCCCCCGTCTTCCAGCCTTACTTCTAATCTCTTCCTCTCCTTCCACTTCTCTCTTTTCTCGCTAACCCCTTTTACATTTTCACCACTGAGGACAAAACTGACCTAAGGACTTGTATACTGCATACAATTTTCTGGTTTGTTTTAGATTTTGTTATATAACCACAAATCTAGTTCAGTTACAGGCAACGAAGGAATGGTTGCTTCCGTTTGTCATTTTCTAGGCGGTTTTATGCTATTGTCATTGGTATCACTTGAGGCAAAAGTGATATAATTGTTTTAAACGGCTATTCCGCCTGGTATTGCGAGACTGAGATCGACTAGAAGTCACTTCCTAAGGGTTCTAAATACTAGCAATAAAACAACCCACCATAGGCAATTTACAAATACCAGGAATTAAACTTAAAAAAAAAAAAGACTACTAACTAATTAAAGACTCCTGGTCTTTTTCAGATATTGCTGTTGGAAATAACCAAAAACGAACAGCGTAAGAAATTAGAACATAAATTTATTTCACTACTATGTAGTGAATAATATTCCCTTGTAGTCTTGTGGACCCCTAAGGTCTCATTATCAACCCTTCTCTCTCTCAAAAAAGTCAACCAAAACAAAAAACACTCATCCAAATTCTCTCATAAAACGTTGTAATTTTGTCAAACACCATCAAAAAATAATTACTTAAATTTAACTTACTTGCTCTTTTACACTGTCACCGGTAAACATATACTTCATGTGGTACAGGAAGTCACAGATGGGATCCATGTAGTTTAAATGGGTGCTACACTGGTCCACGTTGAGCAGCATGTCATAAAACGCCACACCAATCTAGTCAACAGACAACATAAAATCATTCAATGGCCTGAGTAGTCTAACACAACACAGCCAGGTGGCACCGCAATGCCAGCATGTAGGGACAGCAGCCCCAGGTCAGGACGCAGCCTGCATCATTAATTCCTTCTTGAGCGCAATGACTGCATTTCCTCCTGCACCTCCAGTCTAACACATCCCACAATAAACTCCCCACAAGCTGCTCTTAAGTCATCCAAAACTAATTTCCTTACAATGCAGCTTGAAAAATACCACAAAATAAACTTTTTAAATAGATCCTTCAAAACTTATCCTGACTGCATTTTACCTCTATCATACATCGAGTTCTCTCCTGCTGAAATCTCTGCAGAAACGGTCCTACGAGATGGTAGACATAAAGCAACTGGAATTCAGTCTTCACTATAGGAATAAGGGCTTCAGTGAGAAACCTAAATTATGAAATTAAAAACAGAAATCTCTTGTGAAATGAAATCAGTTGAATTTTGTTAATAGTTATAAAAATATTGAAAGTATTTCCAAAATTTATGATTTTTTAAAATTCCTTTTCATTTTTGTAACAATATTTAAGTAATCTCACATCTCTGATTCTCTCTTTTCATTTGATTATTTAAATTACTTCATTTAAAAGTAATGTTTAGCTGGGTGTGGTGGTGCACACCTGTAATCCCAGCATTTGGGAGACTGAGGCAGGAGGACAATTGCAAGTTTGAGACCAGCCTGGGCTACAGAGTGAGCTCAAGGCCAGCCTGAACTGCATAGCAAGACCCTGTCTCAAAAAGACAAAAAAAAGTTAGGCTTAGTAGTACAAGTATTAAATGACAGAAGGGAATGATTTGAAAGAAAAAGAAAACAGTCTAATACAAGTGCTATTCTCAAGAAATCTGAAACTAATACTGATTTTGTGGTCAAGAAACATAAGCAGAAAATGAGCTGATAATCAGTTTTTCAGCTGAACAGGCAACTTTTGGGGTACATTTTGGAAACACCATGCACTGACTAAACCTCCTGAAACTGTAATGTAATACCGTATTACTATTTACACATACAAATAAATTTTAAAACACAATCCTGGAATAAAAGAGGTTTTCTGACTAAACAGGAATTCTATTTAAAACACCCAATTGTTCTCATGAAAGAGATAGATACTTCAGGGCATGGTGGCATAAGCCTGTAAACCCAGCACTTGGGGAACTGAGGCAGGGGGATTGCCAGGAGTTCAAGGCCAACCTGGGCTACATAGTGAGTTCAAGGACAGCCTGGACTACATAAGGAGTCCCTGTCTTTAAAAACAAAACTAAAAAAAAAAGAGATATATACTTCATCTGCAAGTGAAATTTCAAAGAGCAAGAAGATGGATGCCCCTGGGAGCCTGTGACACTCACTTGGGAATGAGCGAGAGCTGCCCGATGCTTGAGTGGTGCCACACCGCATGTGCCAGCGCCAGCGTGTAGCTGCAGCTCATTTCTGAGTAGGACTGGTGGCAGGCAGTGAAGTCGAAGAGGCGGAACGGGTAGCCCACCCACTCTGTTTCTGACGTCAGGCTGCTGCTGCTGATCACACTCACGATCCTGTCGTGAAGCACGATCCAGTACGGCTCCTGGGTGATCAAAAGAGAGCCTGGTGAAAAGACTGCTTATCTAGTCTTCACCCCAAAGCTACTGGCCCAATCCCCTTCTCATCCACCCCGTCAGTTACCAGGTTCCACACGTATGTCTGCCTACTTTACTACCTGCCATTCACCATGCAATAAACCAATGCCTATTGCCTGTTACTGCACAGACAGCAGTAACATACGTATACAACTCAGAAATAAATGTACATAGTTTGAAGGTGTGTACAGAAAAGCACCATACACAGAGCTGCATCATCAGACAAGTTCAGAGAGCACTGTGTGAGGCAACACTATTCAGAGGTCCAGCAGACAACCACAGGAGCTGGCCAGACACCTGCAGCGGCTGGAGGAGACCTGACGTGATTGGGGTGCGGAGCTGCAGGCATGAGTGGGGTCTGGAGGAGGAGGAAGAGGAAGAAGGTTTGGCCTATTGTCTCATCGCTAACCTATCAGACACTTAACACCTATCTCAGGGCTGAGGATATAGCTCAGTGGAATAAGCGCCTGCCTAGCAAACGCAGGGTCCTGAGTTTGATCCCCAGTACCACAAAAAAAAAAAAAAAAAAAAAAAAATTAACACCTATCTCAACAGCATCGTTTGCAAGAGGAAAGGCTCTAGGTGTATAATGTGCTAAAAACAGACAAAAGCAGATCATGTTACAGTGTCAAAACTAAGCCTGGCTTAGCAAGATGGACAGCAGTGTTTCACAAATCTGTAGGAAGGTAGACATATTTAGATCAGATGCAGAAAGGCAAACAGTTACTGTAGATTTTTAAAGTAAGAGTAATATGAAAAACTTAAAAAGTCTAAAGCATTTCATTAACTTGCACAGTGTCCCTGTATAAATTCATCCTCCATGCATCGTTTTCCCTTGGTCAACAGAAAAGGGCTGGCTGCACCCCATCAAAGAGTAGGAATTCCCGTTATTTACTCACTGGGAGAGCAGTGATGATCAAACCGATCGCATTCATCCAGGCTGTAATGTTCTCTCTGGGCACCAGAGGCTGACTGCACACGAATGAAAAAAGAACACAAGTATGAAATTATGAAATTATTTTACAGAGGACTGACAGTTGATCTAGTCCAAAAAAGTACAATTTTTAAAACAAAAGTTTAATACACACAAAGCCAATAAGGCTTTGTTGAGGGAGGGTGTCCTGTTAACACCAGCTGCTGAGTTGGAAGTTTATACTTATGTCCACTTCTTCCTCAACCATTACCCTCTGGTTTATACTTTATTAAGGTTGGTTCTTCTTTTTTGGCAGTGCTGGGAATTGAATCCAGGGCCTCACAAGTGCTCCATCACAGAGCTGTGACAGAATCTTGAGACAAGTTAGGATTATCTGTAAATTATACACCGAACTAGTAATAAGGGGTAGACATGCAAACCAACCCAGGTCTCTGAACCTGGCCAGGGCTCATTCCATTTCAGCCACATCTCACAGACGAGACCAGAAACCAGAAGATGGTGTTTTCCAAAGTGCACCAGCTTGTCTAACAGTTCTGAATGAACTCTCTCTCTCTCTCCAAATGAAACAGTCCTACTGCACAGAACAGGATAATCACCTCTTCAGGACGACATTCAGAAGTGCATTCCCAACATCCTTGCCTGAAACTGCCAAGGCCATGAGCTCCACACAGGTCACGTGCAGAGCATGGGCAGCTGGGTTGGGAAACTCATTGAATCTCCAGTCACAGTTCGGGAAGGGGCCGGGCGACTTGCCAGCCATTGGTGCAGATAGTTAAGGCAGTAACACCTGATTATTTTGAGATGAGTGACACATCTGTATAAAGCTTCATAGATTCAGAATGTCTCACATGTAAGCACTTCATCTGATTATCAGTTGAGCTGATTATGAGCTATCTAGCAGCGATCCAGCTGTACTCAGAGGTCTGAGGCAAGCCATGCAGATCTGACATGCACTGATAGCAATCACTGAGCAACCAAGACAGCCCAAGGCCTCATCAGCCTATTGCTTTAATAGCTACAGGGTAACGTGACATGCAAATCACCTTATCGTTGAGTAATTCTTTTACCTCAAGAAATAAATTTCTTTGCTTAGGAAAATAAACCATGTTCATTTATTTGAAATTTCTCTGTTAAACAGTGGTATAATGTGAAGACATATTACATAGAATGGATGATGAAAGAAAATGTGAAATCAGAATGAAGAAATACAAATACCAATAAAATAGCTTTTCCACTAAAAATTTAATTATCTATTCATATTAATATTTTAAAAGTATCTAAGGATCTACTTAAGGCTACAATACTCTATGTTCTCTAGTACCAAACAGATGTATGTGCCACAATACAAAGTATATGTATCTGGAAGTAGGATTTCTTTTCTTTGAAACAAAATTCCATAAAGTGTTTTTAAACATAAAAATTAGTGGAGCCGGGCATAGCAGCACACACCTGTAATTCCAGCACTCAGGAGGCTGAGGCAGGAGGATTGTTGCAATGAGCTACAAAGTTAAGTGCAAGTCCAGCCTGAACTGCATAGCAAGACCCTGTTGCAAAAAAGGCAAAAAAGGCAAAAAAAAAAAAAAAAAAATTAATGGAAAGAATTTCAACTTATTTGGCATGACACTGTAAATTTAAGATTTCAAACTTTTACAGATATAAAAGTTAAACGCTCTAAGTGCAAATCAAATACTACTGACTCAAACTACTGCCATTACCGGACAGTCTGGAAAAAGTCACGATAAAAAGGATATTATCTACTAGTCTGCCGATCAGCTTGCAGTAGTAGGAGTCATCTGGGACCCATGGATTGTCCTCTCGTGGATTCATGACATTCTTCAGGTAAGTGTCACTGAGACACCAGCCTTGTGGTCGGTTATCCTTGAGCGAGCCAATGATCGCATGGACAAGTTTCCGTTTGAGATGGTCGCGGTTTCTCAGGTACCTTTCGTAATAGTGCAGTGTGTTATACAGATAAGTCACTGGGCGATCTGCCAAGGAAAAAAAAAACAGCACAAAATGTTTCCTGGCTTACTGACAGCTGTGAAAAATGTATCATCTGCTTTCAAGATTACTGAAAAGTAGCTCAGAACGCCATGAAACTATTTCATGGACTGGACACCTGAATACCATGAATCGTCTACTTTTAAGACAGGAAGAAAGATCCAAGTAATGCACACAGTTTTGTATTTAAGGGTGCTCTTGCTTTGAGTGAGCAAAAAACCAACACATAGCATGGAATATTGCTGTGGTCTTCTTTACTCTAGCAAAAGATTAGAGAAGTCTAAAACAGTCATAAACAGAAGACAGTAAAGTAACTTACTGCATGTCTGAAGCAGCCCTTACTGTGTGGATTGAAACGATCAGCCCTAATACACAATACAGGCGGAAAACACATATATTTGTGGATTACGTGTGGTTAAGGACACATAAAACTTAGAAGTAGCTGCCTCAGAGAATGAAGCAGAGTCACTGGCAGACAGGCAGGCCCTCCTCACTGTCCGCCACTCTGCACTCTGTGCGTATATCACCTAATGCAAATGTTCTTAAAGAAACTGAACGTTATATCTTAAGTGTTACTACACAATTAAAACCATCCACTGGACAAATATTTTGTCCTCATCAGGACTACTCTGTGACCTCACCCTTACCACTGACCATGGCATTCTCCAGGAATCATGCTTGAGACTTTGGAGGCATCTTTGACGTTTTCTTTCTATATTCTGCTACTACCCAAGCAAGCCCTGGTCCTCCTTCCTTGGTCATTTGACCCTCCTTTCTCACTTCCGGAGCTAGCATCCCTGTTTTGATGATCATCATACACCTGAGCTCTGGACAGGTCCTTGAAGTGGTGTCTTCTTTCCAAGATGTGCTGTGAACGACAACTGCTCCTAACTGCCTAAAATAAGCCTTTCTGTGCCATCATCTGACTCAGTACTTGTGGGTGACCATCTCGGAGTTGTAACATCAAACCTGGCATTTTCAAGGTGATTTTACAGTCAACTGCAATCTTTCCAGCTTTACTTCTGCAAATCCCCAGGGGTGGGGGATGCACACACAACTCAACTCAGCCCAGTGAGGCAGTTCTCTTATAAATATGCCTGGGGTTTTTCTACCTCAATCTTTTTTCCCAAGACATGGAAACAAAACTTGTGTAAATGGAGAGGAGTTCAAGGAAAGGTATGACAATGAGAAAAAAAAAGTTGTATCATGTATTCTCTGTGATGAACGCAGCCATTATGTAGATGTAAACTGTACAAATAAAAACTGATCAAAAAATGATTTTCCCAAGTGATCCCTTCTATGCTTTCCGCTTAATCACATGCATTGAAGTTCAAATCCTACTCATTTAAGGTTTGCAAAAAATTTAGTTTACAGTAGTATCACTTTGATTTGAACTGATATTTTTATATCACATATTTTATACTTTGACATGATCTCACAGTACTTATCTTCAAAACTTAAAGCAGAATCTTAAAACCACCATCACCACACAGCCACACCCAGCCTTTTGGCCCTAGAGCTTAGATGGAATTAAAATTTGAAAAAAACTCACCATGAAATTTATATAAACCTCCTAGGTGGTCCAGCAGAGTTTCCAGTGATTTGGACACAGGGAGTAACTCCAAAAATCTGTGGATCACTATATCAAAGACAGGCAGGAAGCGGAGACACACGTTCCCAAAGTAGATGGGCAGGTAGGGGGACTGGATCTGCACAGGAGGGTCAACCTGTTCTGCCAGCCCCTCAAAGTACAGTTTCTCAGGGTATTTCTGTGGGAAGGAGAATCAAATGTTTAGGGCATCCTGTTGTCCCTCTTAAAACAGCTAAATAAAACTGAAAATACTGTTTGGATCTTTTTCATACAGAAACTTTTCTCTTTTTTTTTTCTGGTGTGAGATTGGTGCTAGGGCCTGGCTCATGCAAAGCACACTTGGTATACCCCAGCCGGGCGTGGGCACACGCCTGTAATCCCAGCACTCGGGAGGCTGAGGCAGGAGGACAGTTACGAGTTCGAGGCCAGCGTCAGCTACATAGTGAGCTCAAGGATAGCCTGAACTGCATAGGGAGACCCTGTCTCAAAAAGCATACTCTACCCCTGAGTTGTCGCCTGAGTCCCTTCATGGAAACACTTTTAAGTTATACTTTACCACTTCACCACATCTTTCTCCGCTTTATATCATACGTACCCTGTCTACTAAAATTGCAGTTTCAATGTGTTCTGACTTCATTAGAGTAATCGAGAGCTAATCTGCTACCACACAGATCAGAAAGAATACAGTAGAATTACAGAAAGAGCAGCCGAATCATTAGCCAAAGAACTAAGTGCGGCTTTATAAGGAGGACGCAAAGCTGGACCTAGGATCCATACCTTGTGGTAACTCATGTGCTTGGTGTGCCAGTCATTCTGCAGCCAGTGCTCTGGGGAATTTTCCTTCACAAAGTCACTTACTCGATTTCTAAAATCATTTGGTTTGAGTAACAGTAACTGAATTATGAAGTAACAAACCTGGGCTTCATTTCCTTCATGACTGCGCATAGCCTTTGGAGAACAACAGAACAACAAAATGAAAACTCCCAGTCCGTGCAACACCATGCACCCACTTGGTAGTCTAAATCTTAACGGAGTGATACCTCACCATCCTGAGAACTCCCCCAGCTGTCCAGTTCATCCCAGGTCACCGTCCAGCACTCCCCATGCTCCTCCAACCCTTTCTTACCTATTCTGGCTCACCACTCCTTTTGCCAGAAATGTCAGGTTTTATTTTTGGAAATCTATTCTGTCTTTCACAATCCTCACCTAAGGAGAAGTGCTGTCTCACTGCTTCCCAGTACTATTTCCCCTACATCTCTTAGCCTTTAATTTTTTGGTTTATAAACTTAGCTTATTTCCCGAGATTGTAACCACCGTCATATCTGTGTTCCACAGCCAAGAAAAAGTTAGTGAACTCAATCACTGAAAATATCACAATATTTTTTTAAATGCATCATTTTCTAGCCTGCTTGCAGTCTTAAAAATTTGCCTGAAACAGACTTTAAAGTCAGGATACAAAAGAACATATGGCAGATGTGGAACAGCTAAGAGAAACCCTGGGGCCCGACAGGGGCTACTGAGGTGAACAGGAACAGTCACACCCACACTCTGCAAAGACTGCAGTGATGCTTCACTATGTCCTGCCCTAGTTGGAGCCCCTAGGAATCAACTCGGAGTGTGACTTCACCTTTTAGACCCTCACAAGGCCAACACTACATCTATTTTATTTACCTCGGTACTGTTCACAGAACAGTAGATAGTAAATAATGAATGAATGAATGAACTGGGAAATCTCTAATTCCTTAATGAATAACAATGCTTGATTTTAGTATAAATCCGTGAAATCCTTTGAAGCACTATAAAGCAGACCAGCATAAGGTCAGTCAGTCACACACCTAGACCTAAAAGAGAATAAACAACAAACACATGTATTCTTACCAGGCAGAGAATTAATCTGTCCAGTGTAACAATGTTGTACTTCCATACCATGTCATTAAGAATTTCAATGCATTTATTGAGCTGCTGACCTCCTGCTGACGTAGAGAACTCATACACCAGGAAATCAGCGAATGTTCTCACATGGGCAACCAAGGCCCTGGCTCCAATTCTCTCTAACACCCTGGAAAGCAGAGAGCAAAGAGCTCTGTTGCTACAGGGATACGGGGTCTAACAAGCGGAATACACAGCTAGGGTCTGGCTCACCTGTAGCCAATCTGGTTAATGTGGTCTGTTTCCAAGAGCATTTTCCAGAGAAGACAGAGGAAGAGAGGGGGAGAGCCTTGGATGGAAAAGTGGGTGATGATGTCGTTCTCATTGGTCATTGACTTCCACTTCCTATACTCCTCTTCCACATTCTTCTTCAGATTAAAACGGCTTTCCTGAGGTACATTATTTTGTTTGAAGAATGCCTATCAGAAAGAAAAGTTTCTTTTTCATCACAATAAAACAATGCTTGACATAGAGCTAAGAAGCCACTTCTAGAGTTCGTTCTGACATCAGCAAATGAAGTGACCTGAAGCTTATTGGAAAATGAGGCTCAGATCTGTGTTCCAAGGAGGAAATACGCAGGCCCGACCAGCCTGTAACTCTGAACACCCTTTTCCTAGATTTCCCCAACAAACCCCCCCAATGAGCATGAACTCAAAGTCCCAGTAATCATTTATTGCTACTCTAAGAGGAGGGCAGGGCGAAGTCACGTATCTACCCTTTGCCCTTTAGTTACATATTTCCGTATTACTGCGAAGAAAATTCACTGCATTAGGCCAGTGATTCCCACAGTATGGCCCCCGGACCAGCAGTACCAGCATCACCCAAGATCTTCCAGAAAAACAAAACAAAACAAAAAATACAAATTCTGAAGTCCTATCCCACACCTGCTGACCCAGAGGCTATGGCTGGCCCCAGCAATCCCTGGCTCAGCAAGCATCCAGGTAATTCTGACAAGCCTGAGAGCCAACATTCACCCTACTAAGAGGTATGGAAAGTGGATGTTCATCGTGTCTACATTTTCTCTGCAAGTACAAGCCAGATGCATAATTGTGCCATGTGATTAAAATAAAAATCAGTGAAGTAAAACAAATATGCACTTGTGACACTCCATTAAACCACATTTCTTTCCTGAATTCAGTTTTATAAGAGCTTTTCATATACTGGGT
This sequence comes from Dinomys branickii, assembly GCA_004027595.1. NCBI lineage: Eukaryota > Metazoa > Chordata > Mammalia > Rodentia > Dinomyidae > Dinomys > Dinomys branickii. Next base: position 11,335 of record PVLD010016953.1, read on the forward strand.
TAATTCTTGTGAGATTCCGAAAGTGTGAATTAAGATGAAACATAATAAATACAAGTTTTGAAATGTCTAATTTTAGAGTCAGGTTAAAAACATCTAAAGAGATCTTGGAAGTAACAGCAACTTTGTTTGCCCATCTTTTTGTTTTGGTGAGACTACATACTCTATGTAGTTCAGGATGACCTTGGATTCACTAGGTAGCCCAGGCTGGCCTCAAATTTGAGGCTGTCCTCACTCAGCCTCCCAAGTGCTGGGATTACAGGCATGTGCCACCATGCCCTGCTCTTTTTAAAAAAGAAATAAAAGCTAACATTTGTTGAATGTCACCAAGACCAACTCTCGAGAATGAAACTAAACAGTAAGAAAGATTCCATACATACCCAATATGAGAAAGAATTACCTGCAGTGGGCCTGGAAAGCAGCTAAGGGTGTGGGAAGCCCAATTATGAGGAGTAAAACTCATGATGGTTTGAAGTATATCTTTACACCATGTTCCCTGAATTGAGTCAGAGCCTGTAAAAAAATCTAAACATAAACACACAGATGTAATCCAGATGTAACTGATCATATCCACAACTCATCAAAAACTATTTGAAAGAGAGAAATGATACACCGACTTTCACTGCGGTACGCTCATTGCCATTTATCTATGTTCAGAGTACCAAGGAAAGAACAGTGGTGCAGACCAACCACTACTCCTTTAACTCCTTCTGGCAAAGATTTACTAGTTCTTTATTGAACCAGGGGAAAAAAAGCAGATGAAACAACCATACACAACCATACACAAATATAAGTCTTTAAATCAAAGAAGTGTACTTATGCAAAGTAATACACACAAAAGTGTTTCAGGCTGCTAAATTCAATACCTATTTTTTCCCACAACAATTCTCAAAGTGTTGTCTGCTGATTTCTGGGGGTCCTCAACGACCTTTCAGAGATTAAATAAAGCCAAAACTACCCAGCAATACTACCGAGATATCACTGACTCTTTTGTTGGGTTGGTATACACACTGATGGGTCAAAGCCACGGCAGTGAAACTGCTGGCTCCTAGTACAAATCAAATGGTGTCAGATTATACGAATAGCCATTATATTCTCCCCCTTCTCAGTGAGAATAAAATGCCCACTTTATTTAAGATCATCACTGACAATGTACCATGTAGTGCACAAAATTGGGCAGGAAGGCTTCTGAATGTTTTTACCACAAAGAAATGACAAACGTTTGAGGAGCTACGTCTGATGAGCCTGATTTGAAGGCTACATAATGCACACACATGTTAAAACATCACATATCAATTAAAAATAAAGATATCCCTGATGAACTGTATGAACTATCACTTTATCTTTAATATTCCATGTGGCAAAGTGGGAGGCAGACATGGAGTGCCCCCAAGTACAGTGTCCTGAGGAAAAGCACTCATGGGCACACACACGTTTGAGCACCGGGTCAAATCAACTGCTCTTCTGTGTGTGATTTAATTTTACTTGAAAGAACATCTGATAGAAACCTGTAAGTACTCAGAAGTATGCACTTAATATTCTCTTGAAAATTAACAAAATGACACTGCCACTTGAAAGAAAAAACCAATAGTATCTTTCACTAGTGCTAGAACCTGATGTTTTAAGGGCAAATTAAAAACTGAAAAAAATTCCCCATAAATGTGATAGTTTTCCAAAATGTAAAGATTTTTTTATTGAAGTTGTAGTGATATTAACAAATGTAATTTTCTGACATCATTTAACGAAAGGTGGAAATATCTGCTAGAACTATAAAACTCAATGAACAAGTATTTTCCAAATGATCAGTTCACAAAACTAAAAAATACACATGGATTTTAAAAAAACCCATTCAGCATACAGAATAAACCAACAGATTATAACATAACAAAGTACAAAAAGTGCGCTGATGGACTTTGGATTCCATACTGTCATCAGCCTCTCTCTCAGAAATGTTGGGATAATATCAAAGAACACTCAGAATTATGAGAGGCAATATTTTCTTCATTTGCTTTAACTAAAACAATACTAACATACTACAACAGAGTAAATGTAAAAGCAGTTATTTCCCTTATCACAAAACATTAAAGACCAATGTAAAAATGCAAAACAAGGGCATCTCTTCTCACTGAAATATGCTTTAGAAAACACTTTTTCAGGGGCTGGGATATAGCTCAGGAGAATAAGCCCCTGCATGGCAAATGCAAGGTCCTGAGTTTGATCTCTGGTACCGCAAAAGAAAAAAAAAATGCTTTTTCATAAAAAAATTATTTATATTAACATGTGATGATTTGATTTTAGATGAATTGATATTTTAAAGCACCTCCATTTTAACATCTAACAGTGTAAATATTTATAGCATAAACAGATATTTATAGTGAAAATATCCACATATATATCCATAGAGGAAACATTTTTAAGAATGACAGGAGACAAGGGCAAAACTGATCCAGTACTCAAACACTGCCATTTGTTGAACAAGTGGGAAGCGTATCTTCAGCATGTCCTCACAGTAATCAGCAGAACAAGAGCACACTTTTCCCTCACTGTGGCTGGCTGCAGAGAAACAGTACCTGTCACATGAGTGGCCCGGGCCAGGGTCAGGATCAAGGCTCGGTTCAGTTCTTCGGACTCTGCAGACAGCACGGTTTTGGGGTCACTGAGGAAGCGTGTGAACTGCGGCTGCACCTCAGAGCTCCCAAGTGCGGTTATCAGCCTGAGCGCAGTACTCTCCACACTACACGGGGCAAACAGAAAAAATGCAAGAGGCTTGCATGTCAAAGTTCAACACTAGGGCATTAAATTGAATTCTAGGTGACTTAAAATGTAAAAACATTAAAACTGTAAATGTCCCTTCTTTGATTAAAAAAAAAAACTTTCTCTTTTGTATGAAAATGAGTGTTACTTGTTTAAAAACCTGAAGTGCCAAATTTTATATGGAAAAACCATCTGACATTACTATACAAATGAAAAAGGACAGCTTGTAGCCAGGATTAAACACTTTCATCTGGACATACAGTATTTCAAAACTAACATTTTTTTAAAATCTGAAATACATTTTTACGAACTGGGCCTGGTGGTGCATCCCTATAATCCCAGCACTGGAGAAGCTGAGGCGGGAGGATTGTTGCAAGTTCAAGACCAGCCTGGGCTACAAACTGAACTCAAGGCCAGCCTGAACTACACACTGAGACCCTGTCTCAAAACGACCCAAAAAAGAAAAAATGTACCCAAAAATGTACCCCTTTTTTTGGTCAAAAAGACCCAAAAAAGAAAAAAAAAATTTTCACTTAAGGCAAACAAAAATGGTATGTTAACCATGATCTAAATTCTAGGTGCTAAGTTAGAAGTACTAATTCTCAGTCCAAAGATCCTAAGCAAGTACTCACCTATCTATTAACAGACTGGATTCCACTCCTACTGTATAATGAAATACAGTATTTTAAAGGCAAACAGGTTTTATAATGAGTGACTCAAAAACGGGAAGGAGAAGGGTTAAGTCCCCCAGCTCCACCACAGCTTTGACTGCATCCCAGGACCTGCAGCCTCGCGAGCTCACCAGAGATGCAGCTGGTTCTGGTTGGTCTGCGCCACGGCCGCCAGCGTGTGGAGATGGCTCAGGAGCTGCACCCTGTAATGCGGCTGAATGTGATGCATCCGGTAGCTGAACATCTCAAGGAGCGTGTGCAGGATGCCCCAGGCGTGAGACTTGAAGACAGTTGGCAAGAGCTGACCTGGAAGAACACACCATTTAGGACACCAGGTGTTAAAAACCTATGCATTAAAAGACAGCTGAACAAAGTTATGGTGAATAAAATTTTTTTGAAGATTTGAAAACACACACCCACAAACACACAGATACATATATTCTCTATATTTTCTCCTTGTTTTCTATTTTCATTACAGGTACAGGTCCTGAGTTTAGTAACAAGTCTCTCAGTCACTCTCTTTGTCACTGGGACAAAATACCCGATACCCACAATGTGAAGGACAAGAGGGTTACTCTGGCTCAGGTTTCAGTCCATGGGTGGCTGGCCGCAAAGCGGGTGGAGTGGCAGAGGGGCAGGGTGGAGCAGAGCCACTCCCATCATGGAGAACAGGAAGCAGACAGCAATGAGAGGAACTGGGACCGGAGATGAAGCCTCCCATACCACATGCCCAGGGACTCCTCTTCCAACCGAGCACCCCCTGCTAACAGCAAGTCAGCTATCAGCCCCCTAATCCAATTGCCTTCCAAAAGCCCTGCCTATGAGGACAGGTTCCCCAGCACTGCCTAAGGGGCCTGAGAGCTCTAAGCCATAACAGCAAGTCTGTTTTTCCTTTGCACAATTTGACAAATGAGTCTCAAGTTAGTCTAGAAAACTAAAATGAGAAAATGAGACAAGATATGAAAAATTACTGTGACCTTTCTCACTTCCCAATTACCTCCATTCCCAACTTTCTGAAAAGCACAAGGTGCCCTTTTTGCAGAGGGAGGTGCTAGAGGGACCGAGCTGGGCTTCACACATGCTGGCAAGCACTCTACCACTAAGCTACAGCTACAGCCCAGTTCACTTTTTAACACAAAAAATCTGATCACATCCTCCCTCGCCTCCTGCTCCCTCCCAAGAAAGTTGGACTCAACTTTCAATTATCTAGAAAGGAGACTTATTGTGGTTAAAATTAAAATTAGACTCTACTGGTGAAAACATCAGAAAAATACTTCTGTGGTAGAAAAAAAAAATCTATTCTTGAGAACTGCTAAAACCTTACAGACCTTATAAAACGTCTTCCACAGCTGAACAAAACTTCTCCCTGCTGCCAGACAGGCTCAGCACACAGAGCACAGCCCTGCTGATGCTCTGTGAGGCTACTCTCCTGGAGATGGGGCCAGGTCTGTCCCAATTATTGCACCCCAGCACCTGCCCTTCACCCTTCTCTCACCAGGCCTTTAAGGATGCAGCCGCTCCCACACCTCAGCCCTCTCTTCCCCTCTTCTAGGCAGCACACAGCTCCTGCACATGCATATGTCATGTCTGCTTTACTGTCTGCCCCTTGTCAGTACAAACGCCCCACAATGGCAATGACTTTGGCTCACTGATGTATTCCTAGCACCCAGAAATGCACTCGGTGGCTTAATGAGCAGGTGATGGTTATAAACACCAGAAAGTAGTCTTACTGATGAATCCTTTGATGCCCAAAGACTCAATTTCCATATAGACCAATAAACGACTATAAGTTTCCACCAGGGCTGGAGCCAATGCTACGCTGGATTTTGCATGAGCAAGTTTGATCACCCTGGTTGCAATGCTGTGAATAAGGCTGAAGAAACAAAAAGGAAGACATTAAATATAGTACTTGCACTTTCTTTACAAATACAGTGGTTACCTACATACAGGTAACTCAATATGAAATGGAACAGAACTGATTCAAATTGACTTGACCCACAACTGAAAAGTGTTTGATTAAATTTATAGGAAGAACACAATCATGAAATAGTCCATTTTTGTCAAAAACAAACTCAGGCCAGGGATGTAGCTCAGTGGCACAAGCACCTACCCAGCAAGTGCAAGGTTCTGAGTTCAATTCCTGATACCAAAAAAAAAAAAAACCCTCATATATTAGCCATATTTTGAAAATATTAATAATATATAAAACAGTTTTATAATGAGTATTTCTTATGTGTATATTTATGGCAATTATTTTATTTGTATATTCTAGAATTCCAAAAATTAACATTTCTTTATAACAAAATAAATTATTTAAAAATTTATCCGACCATATAATTTATAGTCATGAAATTAAATTTATATTAAATTGATAGCAATTCCCAGACATGGAGCCAAATAAAAAGAACACACCTCATTTTGGCATGAACTGTTAGAGAATCCAGAAGATTCATCGGTAAGGGAGTTATAGACCCTGAAGCCAAACAGCTTGTTCCAGGGAGGGGTATCCTCATAATTCCATTTCCGTAAATAGTTTCTACCAGAGCACCCATGGGTAGTGTAAAACATTCTGAATTTGTAGAGTATGCATTACACAGCAGGGCAATTTTATAGTCATTCATCTGCAAGCTTTTATTTCGCAGACTTTGCTGGAGGAACCTAAAAATTCACATTCATTAAACAGAAAGAATACAATTTCTACAAAGTTAACTTGCATTTTTAAAAAGGTCAACTTTATACAGTTACTTCTAATACTACCACATTTTTATTTCTATAACAGGTTTTATGTGAAGTACCAAGGCCAAACATACATAAAAGCTGGGTAATATTTCAGAACAAACCTAAATAATTATTTTATTAAAAAGTAATGGATATTCTGCTAAGTATATACTATATAAACACTATACAGAGCTAACTTTCAGAAAATGAAGAAATAACTCACAAATCCATGAACTAGGCTTCTGTTTACTGCCTATCTGCTTAAACACAACATATATCTTCATTATAGATGCCCTTAGGAGATCACGGTTATCTCACAGAATGAAACCCTACCGTCTCATCTGAGGAGCCTGGCAGGAGCTCATGAGGGAGGAGCTTTGGCTCTTCCCAGCACCCTCACCACTTAAGGCCTACTGAGCAAAGGCACAGCTGAGCTTATCAGCTTGGCTAATCTCTGATCCAGGGAGGAAATCATGTTTTGTCATCAAGCTAAGCAGCTGAGAAGTTCCATGTATTTTCATATAAATAAATCACTTAACTAAACAGTAACTTTAAAATGTAACAGGTAAAAGCAAAGATCAGCTTTTCAATAAAAAAACCCCAGCTACACTATGTACACACTCATGAGCAGATTAGTTAATCTGCTCCTTGTTTCCTGATGCAGCTTCTAGTCCATTTTTTGCCTCTCACAGACACATTGAACATGCAGCCTCAACCTCCAGTGCGTGGGGGGAGCTTTCCAAGCATCTCACAAGCACAGAGACCAATATTAATCTACCCTCCTCTATTAAACAAGAGTGTTAACCACTAAACAATAATAACTTACTCATGGTGAAGTTTTAGTGAATGAGGGATTGGAATCTGTAGCTTGGAGTTGTCATTTTGGGCTTTTCTGTTGAGATGAATCCAAATACAAGTCATTGCAAAGGCATGAGTTGACTGGGGTTTGTTAATATCAGGAACTGGGATATACTAAAAAATAACAATTAGCATGTTGTAAGAAAGAATTTATTTTTATTCTTTTCAACAGGGTTTCACTATGCAGTTCAGGCTGGCCTTGAACTCACTTTGTAGCTCAGGGTGGCCTCAAACTTGCAGCGATCCTCCTGCTTCGGCCTCCTGAGTACTGGGATTATAGGCATGTGCCACCATGCCTGACAAGAATTAAATTTTTAATCGCATATATTTCAGTAATCCTTTTCTGGTATACCTTTTAAAAATATCCTATTTTAGTTTAGCCCTGGTGGTTCTTTGTTCAATAATACAAAGCAAAAGCTCTAATAGCCACGAAATTTTGAAACCATTACAAGACCTTTTATTTGGCCTACTTTTACTTGTCAACAAAGTAAAAGAGGGAGGCTGAGGCAAAAGAATCGCAAGTTTGAGCCCCTTTGGCTAGACACTGCTTCAAAATAAAAAAATTTAAAAGGTTGGAGATGTAGCTCATCAAGAAGCTCCTGGGTCAAATCCCCATACTGCCCCCAACCTAACAGATGTGCAGCCTTAATTGACCGCTGTTAAGCATACTGAATATTAATGGGTCAAAGGATATGGATGTCCAGAATTTGTTTTAAAATTGTCTGTAATTAACGAAGAAAAAAAAGGGGGGGGAAATGAAACAAGAGTATTTCTAGGTGAGGCATACATGCAGGCCTACTGCTATTCACTCTATTTTTTGTGTTTTAAATTTTCCATTAGAAATGCTTCTAAAAACTGACAACCATCAAAATATACCTCATTTCCATCACTTTATATGACAGAACACTTGGGAGGGAGGCTACTGAGAACCACTGGAAACAGATAACTAAACACAGAAAAGATACTGATATTTCTTTGGCCATATAATACTCTGTATCTATTAAAACAATGTTAGTTTCTTCAAAGGCTGCAGACCTACTTAGAATGTAGAGAAGGAGCTTGTTATACAAGATTAATTATGCTTTTGGACAAGCTTTTGAAATAATCTACCTCAGTCTCTTCATAAGTAAACCAAACTAACTGTCCAGTCAGTGACAGGGCTAATAACAAAATTGGGGAAAAAACACCCAAATCCAGTACTTTTTTTTTTAAACAAAATTCATACTAAAACCCTTAAACGTGGATTAGCTGTAATTTACTCATCCCACCATTAACTATCAGTAAAACTTACCTCTTTCTCTGGGTACAGAAGATCAAACAGCTTCATGACCGGGAGAAAGTCGGCAAGGGCGTTTTTCTGAATACTTCCAGAGATGAACTGCAGAAGAACCCACATCAGATGGTCTCTGCCTTTAATCAGTCCTCGCCCGGCCAACTGCGAGAGACAATGAGGAGCCACTGTACACACAGCTGCCAGCGGGGGACGCACAGTCTCAGGGCTTTGCTGTTTTATTATTATTATTTTTCGGTACTGGGAATCGAACTCAGGACCTTGTGTTTGCCAGGCAGGTGCTTGTGCCACCGAGCTACATCCCCGGCCCTTGCTGTTTTGAAGAAAAGCCCTGCTGCTAAAGTCTGGATCTCAAATGTGCCCAGAGGCTACATATTAAAGTCCTGGTCCTCAGTGGATGGCGCTGCTGGGGATGGGGACCCTTGGGAAGTACATCTCTTCATACTTCGGCAGCACGTACACTGAAAGTCGAAGCAGGCCTTGTGCAGAAAGTCAGGTCACATAGCCCCCCACAGTCCCCAAGAGCCACAGGTTTCCGAGGCCATATGAACCTGCTATAAGCTGCTGCTTGCCACAGGCCCACAAAGCGGGCCAAAGAGCTCTGACATAGCGAGCAGAAGCAAGCCTCTCCTCCGTGCAACTGGTCTTGTATTTTGCCAGAGCAACGGGAAGCTTGCTAATACAGGGTTCTCTTCTTGTCAGAACAACCATGCATAGCAAAAATTCAGAGGTTTAGAACATAACTTAATGCCAGGTGTGGTGGTGCACCCCTCAGGAGGCTGAGGCAGGAGGATTGTTTTTGAGTTTGAGACCAACCTGGGCCACAAAGTGAGCTCAAGGCCAGTCTGAACTGCACAGTGAGACTGTTTCAAAAAGACAAAAAAAAAAAAAAGAATATAACTTAATTGATCTTGTGTATCTAACAATCAAGATTGAACTGGGTATAGCAGCCCATGCCTGGAATCCCAGCACTCAGGAAGCTGAGGCAAGAGAACTGCTCCAAGTTCAAGGCCATACTGGGCTACACAGTGAGTTCAAAGCCAGCCTGAACTACATAGTGACACCCTGTCTCAAAAGCACAAAACAAAAAGAATAGAGATTGATATGGGATAATTCTTACTAAAAATACCTCATCAAAACAAATACTGTGGGGGCCTGGGATGTAGCTCAGTGCACAGCACTTGCCTGGCAAGTGCAAGGTCCTAGTTCAATTTCTGGTACAAAAAAAGAAAAACCCTTTGTTATATGATTTTTAAATTTAAAACCCTCACGGACTGGCTATCATAAAACGCATTTCCTGGTTTACTGAGTGTTACGGTTTGTGCCTTGGAGCCAGCCAAGTACGGACTGAAACCTCCAGTGAGTTAAATTAAACCTTTCCTTGCTATTTTGGGTGTCAAGTATTTTGTCCCAGCAACGAGAGAAAAATAACCAAGACAGAATCTGGTACCCGAGAAGTAGGGTCATTGCTGTGATTTTTCCTCACCATGTGGTTCAAGAGCCTTTGGAAATGGCTTGTGGAAAGTGTTGGGAGAAATGGCTTGTGGAAAGGTTCGGAGATGTCACCTGAAAGAGCAGAGCTCAAATGCCTAAGGCTGTTCTGTATGAGATTCTGGTCAGAGCTCAGAAGACTAGAAGGCTGACAGAAATCCTGCCAGTAAAGACCGGGTTTGAGAGGTTTATGCTGGGAAGAAGCACTGCGTTGGTTGTTGGGCTCCAGACATATGTGTTATGGCTTGGCAGAAAGTTTGTCTGTATCTTATTTGTGTCCAGAGACTTTGCCTGTGACTGAGATTAAAGGTGGCAGACTGATTAATCTGGCAAAAGGAATTTCCAGGCAGTTGAATGTTGAGCCAGTGGCATGGCTATTGTTGGGGGCTTTTAGCCAGATTTATATTGAGAATTAAGAGCAGAGCCCAGCAGGATAAATTAAAATGTGAGTTTGGCCAGAAAAGAAGCACCAGTAAAGTTGTGAACTACAAAGATAAGGCTGAGGTGATCTCCATTGCTGAGAAGGAACAAGAGAATCAAAAAGATGGCCTGAGGGCATCTCAAGAAGCAGCAAGTCTCCACCCTTTACCCTTTGCAGCCTCAAACCTGCAAAGCTAAAAGACTACTTTGATAAGAAAGTCACAGAGCACCATGTTCCAGAATGGCGGTAGCAGCCGCACCAGGTTCCAGAATGGTGGTGGCATAGAGAATTTGCTCCTCAGAATTGGATTCAGAGAGCCTAGCAATCCAAGCACTTGACCCTTATGGCCGAGAACTTGGCTACTGCTGCAGGTGGCAGCAGACCTTGGCATCACCCACGTGGCACTGGTTTTAGGTGCATATAGAATGTACGAGTTCTGAGGTTAAAAAGGCTTCTGCCTCAATTTCAGAAGAAGGCCTGGAAGGCCAGGCAGTGTGCCCCTGAGAGGGCAGTTTGTGAAGCTGTGAGTGAGAAGTAAAAGGTGCAGGGGAGACCTCAGAAGTTTGGAAAAGCCAGGAACATGGACTGTCTAAGGAAAGCTGCAAGGAGGGAGCAAAGCAGTCTTGAGAGAGAAGCCGTGGGAGCCGTAACCACCAGAAGTGCCATACAGGTGGAGTCATGCAAGCTCTTTGGAGCTCACAATGTGCCACAGATTGCTTCAGATGCCGGACATGGAACCACAGGACATAATGTCAGCCCTGCTGGGTTTTGTACTTGCTTTGGTACCAACTCTCTGTATCCCCGTTTGTATCGTTTGGAATGGTATTGTTTATTTTGTGCATTGACTGTTGGAAGTGTGTGTAATTTTTCATTTGTACAGGGGCTCACAGCTAAGAGTTTGCCTAACAACTCGGAGAAGACTTGGTACTTGGGACTTTTCAGCAATGCTGCACTGTTAGCACTCCGGCAACTCTTACGAGATGGACTCAAATGTCTTTTGCATAAAGGGATGTACATGAGTCTTTGGGGGGCCAGGGGTGGAATGTTATGGTCTGTGTCTGGATGCCCCCCGAAAGCCTCATGCAGTCATGGTGCCGGTTTTTAGAGTTTATGACCGATCTGTGATCCAATGCTGGGATTATGGGTGTGAGCGCTACACCCACCCTGGGGCGGATAGTTTGCATATGTAAGAGAGAGAAAGAAGCTGCTTGCTGCCACTCCTTCCTTTACACTTTTGTCTTTTGCCGTTTTCTGCTACCATGAACATTTGCCCTCTGCCACGTGCCAATCTGCCTTGCAGCCAGCCGAGTATGGACTGAAACCTCCACAGACTCTGAGCTAAATAAACCTTTTCTTCCTTACTTCTGGTGTCAGGTATTTTGTCCCAGCAATGAGAGAAAAGTAACCAAGACACTGAGATGAAAGAGAAACCAGTGGTGAGGCCAGGGCTGTGATGGTTCAAAAAATCTGAACAGCTTTGACACAAAGCCATCTGCTTTCCACTGAATACAGTGACACACCCTGCAGCGATGTCGCAGATGTCTCAGTGTCTTCTTACCCCCATTGTGTGTACCAGGAGCCCTCTGACTGCAGCCAGCTCCCCGCACCTCCCCTTGCCCTTGTCTTCCCTTCCACGGGGTCGCTGTCCCACCCTGTTCATCACCGAGTAGGAAGCAGGGAGCAAAGCTTGCTGTACTCCACTACCTGCCTGTCACCTGGTCTTGAACACACCCTCAGCATACCCGCCGACCTCCCACCTGGGTTAGGCCTGCAGCATCTGCTCCCGGCCCAGTGCAATGACCTCTCCCACGATTCCCTCATCTCCTGCACTCTCCCTATCCATCCCCACACTCCCGTCTTTCCCCGCAGGGTCCGTTAGGAAAGTTTACAACATCAAGTTTATACATCATGCTGCCTGTCTTCTCTTCACTGCTGTCAAAGAATATGGGAGCTTTCGATAAATATATCACTTTGTTTGGGGTTTTTTTCTTTGTTTTTGGTACTGGAAATTGAACTCAGGGCCTTAGGCTTGCAAGGCAGGCACTTCTGCTGCTGAGCTATATCCGCCGCCCTAGCCCTCAGTAAATAAACAGGCTTACCCAGCTGATGTGAAAATGTTCCTGTCTAGTCTAAACACACAATGTGTATTAAGAATTTTTAAAAATAATAAATATAAATACACAGGCCGAGTAAAGTTCTCCAGATCTCTCTCTGCCTTCCTGCCTTCCTCCTATCACCATTCTGCCCTATTCTTCTTTGCAGTTCTCACACATCTCTGTCCCTTTCCAAAGAATGATCTTATTGCTAGGAAAGTATTTTGCTATTTTTTCCTCTTGGCAAATTTCAACATCCTGCAAGTATTAGCATAAAGATATGACACAGCTGGTCTTCATGTCTTTGGGGGCTATTCCTTCCCGTGCCTACCCAGGAAAGCACATTTGCATGATGGCAACTGCTGCACTTAAATCACACTGTTTATACACACATCTTCCCCTCCAGCGCAGCACTCCTTGGGGTGCTAGAAGGCCTTTTCATGCTGTAGCCCCTGGTCCTCAATTGTGCGTATGGAGAATGAATGACTGAATCCAATAAGAAGAAAGCAAAAAAACAGGGAACCGCGAGAGTCTTGAACAGGGCAGAATGAGGACTGCAGCCCCTGCCACCTTTAAATCTGCGAGTGGCGCCCGCACCAGTCTAACACACACCAGTCAAGCGGCGAGGCGGCCCTGGTGGTGACACTTGGGACATACCTTCTGATGAAGAGAAAGGACCATGTGCGGAAAGCTGGCAAACTGGAAAAGCACAAAAAAAATGAGCTGGCTGGAGAGATGCTGCCATAGAAGCTGGCTGGTGCCCCCATCGTCGAACTTCTCCTCGGTCTCCGACCGCTCCATGGCGTACACCACCAGGTCCACCAGCTGGTCCTCCAGCACGGGGCAGCGCTGCTTGTGCTGTGGGGCAGAGAGTGAACACAGTATTCCACAAGCTTCCCGCTTAGTCCACACATCCCCAGCTAGCGGGTGTTACATACTAACAAGCTGAGAAGCATGGAATGAAGTTGAACTCAGGAAGTTAAGGTTAGACTTAGTCTATTAAAGCTGCATCATGCCACAGCAGCACAGAGGAGAAATTTCACAAAAAAGTTACTTTTAGGTCCTCCACAAAACAGATTTCCCATTAAGTTTTGACTTCTACAAAAGACATCAGTGTTCCAATCTGACAAGGGTACACATAGCACAGCAGAAAATTTTATTTATCCCTTGGGGAAAAATTTTAAAAGTCAAACAAAATGGGAAAAATACTATTAATTTTGCAATTTAGCTCAAAAGATGAAACCCTAGGTTTCCAGGGATTAAATATTAAGAAAGAACAAATAACACAGTACGTGAATCTATTTTTTGGAAAGTAATAACCCACAAATTTATAGATTAATTTAAATAGCTATTTTTCAATGTGTGGTAATAATTCTATTAAAATTGAAACTTCCCAGTGAACAAAAAAAATTCATCTCAAAGTTAATCTCTGCTCTTTCTCCCTGGAAGACAGACATAATGCAGCTTTAATTTTGAATTAGATCGTTTTAAAATCTAAAACAAGGAAAATAATTGAATTTAAACACTAACAATGAAAATGCAACTTCCCTTTCTAGAGGCAAAAAAGGTTTATGATTTTTAAAAAGTGATTTGAAGTATATTTTTTTAACCAAAAGCAGTATGTTAAGCCACATTTAAAAGCCATTTATTTTTCCTTTAAAAAATACATGACTTAGCAGCAGGCAGCCGGAAGCCTTTCAGTGAATACAATTACTAATAGAGAAACTTTCCCCCGAACTTTAGAGGTCATTACCAATCTTTTGCCATGAAAAAGGGATATGATTTCTTTAAATTTAGAGAAAAAAATGCAAAGTGGGGACAAATTTGGAAATAAACAAAACATAACGGATCGCATCCCCTTTTGCATGCTCGTTGCCAGCTCCAAATTGTAAAGCTCCAATATAGCTGCACTTTTTTCAGACATGCAGATACAACAAACATCTACCCAAACGGGAAGCATTAATGGTTGTTTTGTATTCTCTCCAAAACACAACGCCATGATCACGGTTCGACCACACTACGGGTTTACGAAGAGCAATATTACCACGGCCAGTAGAGACTACAGCACCGCCCCTCTGAGTGTAACCGTCACTACGCAGCGGAGCCGAGTGCAACAGACAACACTACAGACTACTTCTGAAGTCCGCATGCAACACTGCTGTGTACAGGGCTTGAAATTCACTAGTTCTGCCAGCCACCAACAACCTAAGAAATGTGTCAGACAGCACAAATTGAGGGTGAGGTCATTCAAAGTATACAAGAGTCAGGAGAATTTGTGAAAAGAAGTAAAGCCAGAATTTCCAGTAGGAATTTTTCATGAGCGATGAGAATTTGCTTCCACTTTGGAAACTGACTGATTTGTAATCTATTTCTCCATCCTAGGTGGTCATTCATCAATTTACTTCAGGAAAAAAAGCGCACACTAGATAAAACTGGTATTCTGCACCTGAGTCACGTTTCTCTTTTTAGTTGTAGCTAATATTTTTAAAAACGTAACTAAATTCACACCTGTTTTTTAGGTGTATCATGATGGTCCAACAGTTCATGATTTAAAGAAGAAAGCAAAAAAGCCTAAACTTTTGACAAAGTAAAAACTAGGAAGCTTATACCTAAAGCTAAGGATTTCTCAAGGTATGCCCCCCATCATTCAGATTCTCCCTAACTATTCTGTTAAAACCCTGGTATGTCACGGTAGCTGCGTATCTGTCAGGGTTAACTATAAATTTCCCAGAAGGTTTTGGATAAAACCGAAGGTATTTGTCAACCCAATTAAAGATTGCCTTAAACATGTTGCTTTGTTTTGATAATATCAAAAAAGTCTGAAATATAAAATGATCTGAGCTGCTACTTTTGAAAAATACTTTTTGCTTTAATTTGTAATTAAAAATAGATACATTAAAATTAAGACTCTACTACATAACAGGCTGTTTTACAAAGTGAGATAAATATTTGTAAAGCAATTTAATGATCTATGAATAAAATTTTCAGTCATTAGGCTCTGCTATTCTGCATGTCATCAACACTAGACCTTTGGCTATTCCTGTTTTCTGAGGGCATCAGTTAATTTACGGCTGCAAAATACAGACACGTAGTTAAACTTTTTTGTTTATATCGTATCTATACATGTATTTAGTTAAAGCCTGTTTTAACAGTAACGATACATAAATTCAGTATTTTAACAATTTTATTTCTACATCATACCCCAAATTACACTGAATATAACTCTGAATTTTCAGCTTTGGTAAAAGCTAAAAGTCAGGCACAAGGCACTATGAGAAACATTAATATTAACCTTTACTTGCTCCCCCGATTCTGTCCCGCTACAACGCCCACTGGCAAAGGATAATGCTTTTCATTCTTAGTATCCCATATCCTATATTTAGTGGCATTTGACATTTTTCATGTAACTGTCTTGGTTCTGCTTTGGCAGTGAAAATTTAACATACTGCACTAAGAGGGCTTATATTAATTTAAATCGTGTCAGTGCTCTATATCAGTTTTAAACCAATTCTTATTCAGGTCAAGCTGGTCAATGCCATTCTTTGAATGGCATTTATGAATTCTCTGCTTTACCATGGAAGCTGCCAATAAGAGCCAAGGCCTGACACTGGGTAAGAACTTTCAGTGTTATTTTAAAGAGAAACTGAGTAATTAATTAGTTTGGAGCAAACCGTCTCATGGTAGCCAGAGTGCATGCACACCACCTAAAAGCTGGAGGCGTGAAATTTATTCATTTTAAACAAGTATTTTTATTCAGCAGAAAATAATACAAACTATTATATATAAACACCTAAAAGATTTTTTTCACTGTGAGTTGAACTTCAGCACTGCATCTTACTGGTCATAGACCTGGGCTATTTATGACCTGAATGTCACCAATTTTAGAACACTTACAGCCCAATTCCTACTGGAAAATGCAATATGACAGAGCTTAAAAAGTTTCAAGCTTCAAGTAAATTATTGCATTGCTAGAGAAAAGACAAGAAAGTATAGTACAAGATATAGTTCTGTAATGATAAAAGTTGTAATAGATGATTTGGTTATTTTTAATCATATGCTTTTTATATGTTCTCATTTTTAAAATCTACTTTCCAGTAGGTAAAGACAATATATCAACTCAGTTTAGCATATTATCTTCCACCTATGAGTCTTCTTGCTATAGTTTCCTATGAAAACAATTACTGATGAAGTGTGAATTTTTGACAATGTTACACTACAGTGGAACCAATATTAATGTTCTGTCAGCATTTCCATTATAAACTTTATTTTTTATGGATTTATGTCTTAGTCATAAACTTTTTTGAGGTTGAAACTTGGTATTGAAATGATCAGATCAGAAATAGTCTTTTTGGAATTATTTTTGTCAATTTCCACTTTGAGGAGATCTGCCCCCCAGCAGGAACAAAGCCATGGACAGCTAAACCTCTCTGGGGAAGGTACCCATAGCTCAAAGGACCATAGGTACATTTCTCCACCAAACTGTAAAAAAAATTTAGTCAGGTATGACTTAAGGTTCTTAAGAAAAATTACTGCTAAGACATCGCATGAAGCATTCTTCCCAAGTTAGCTGAATACTTACCTCTAATTCAAGAGAAAGCTGATCGGAATTAACAACTTGGTACTTAAGATGTTAAACTGGTAGAGTATAGAAGGTAACTCAGGTTCTTTAGTGGTGAAGCGGTTTCAGTGTCACAAGTACAGAGGCTTGTCCAAACAAGGAAACTTGGTCAATTTTTAAGAAAAAACTTAAAATAATAAAGGAGATATTGCTACTGGGGTGAGGTTTGGCATGCAAAGTTTCAACACTGAGCAAGTTTTATGGCCAAGCTATATGTCCTTAAAAATAGGGCTTTATAAATGGAAGCACTGGCACAACCTTCACTATAGTATTGCAAACAGGAACGCTATTTTATATAACCTAGACAAGAACGTCTTTTTAAAATCAAAAAGCTGGTCTGTTTTAATATGTTGGGCTCAAAAATATTTTATCAAAAACAACTGGAACCACTACTTTACTTAAAATCTCAAAGGTGAAAAGTCCTGGAACCAACTTGGGACTGCACAAGAGTTTGGCTGATAAGGTGTGGCCGTGGTGTCGCCCCCTCCACAGGGGGCCGCAGCTGAGAAGCCCGCGCGGGGACGAGGACACATTTGGCAAAACTGATAAAGACACATGTACATCCAGAGGTGCGGGGTCACCTACGGGTGTGATGTTCCTCAGTCAATCCCCGTGTCCAAAAAAGCCTTCCCTGTACAAAGTTTACCACTCCAACTTTGACAAGTGGCATATTTACTGAAGTACTTTTTTTTCTTTTTTGTTTTAATTTGTTTTTGTTTTAAGGCAAAGCAACATAAACATTTTTGTTGTGGTTTTATTTGTTTTAGTAGTCTGGAAAGACAGAGGCTACCCCAAATCTTTCCATCTTGAAAATTCCATCAGGCTAACTTTAGCCCTAAAGTAGGAAAACAGTAAAATGCAGTGGGAAGGAAAAAGAACCGATCAAAAAGAGACAGGCGTAACTCAGTGCCAGGTGTTGTCTCTTTCTTTAAAAAAAAAAAAAAAAAAAAAAAAAAAAAAAAAAAAAAAAAAAAAAAAAAAAAAAAAAAAAAAAAAAAAAAAAGAAAAACAGAAAAAAAAAAGGAAAAAAAGAATATAAAAAAACAAACACCAAAAAAAAAACCATCCACCAAAAATAACTCTCATATCCCAAGAAGAAATTTTTTGAGTGGCCTTGGTCTCAGCATGGTCCTGCCAATTTCAAGCCCCGACCATACACGTATTCTCTAATGGAATCAGTGGCTACAAAGCGGCCAGCGTATCGTTAGTCACAATACAACAGTAAGGTTGTGAACGTACCTGAGCAATGTTCAAGGTCTAGAGCATTGGAGGATGGGCAGGACAAGACAGGACAGAACAAAAATAAAGGAAGAAAAAAAGAAAAGACAAAACAGTGACTATGAGGCCAGCCTCAAGGAACCCAGAGTCAGCACAAACCCTCCCACATGTTAAACCACCAAGAACAATCAGCACACACCAAAAAAGGAAAAAAAAAATCACCAAGGCGGCCACGCTGAAGATACCAGGGCTATAAAAATAGATCCCCAAACACAAAGGGCAAAAACCATGGTTAAGTCATGTGTAGGTTTCTCTGGCAAAAGGTATACTTGAAACTGGCCTTATAGAATAAAAAGCAATGCAAAATAAACCAACTTTAAAAATATCGCCTTTTAAATTTAAACATTCTTAAAGCCATATATAAATGATTAAAATAATACACTGTTTGATATACTACATACTTCAAAAAAAGTCACCAGAGTTCTTAACTGTTTTGCTCAGTCAGCTACAGCAAAGAAAAGAGAAAAGAATAGTGCAGACTCTACGCAGATTCTACTAGGTCTCCAGCGTACAGTACCTGCTTATTTAACCCTAGCATATTGCAGACCATGTCCCTGGAATAAGGCTGCTCCAACACATATCTCAACAAAGCAGTCTGCGGTTCAAACAGGTCCTTTAAAGGAAACGAAAAGAATTATTGCTTCAAGAGAAACATGAATGTTAATTCAAATTATTTTAAATGGGGCTTAAAAGTCTTCTAAAGGTACTTGTTCCCTTCCCACAGTAGGCAGAATCTAGTGGGAAAGAATTACAGCATTTTAGTGCTTTCAGTTAATCTGCTGACACCCCTCATTTGAGCCCAGAGGAAGTTCCTAAGGTCACACGGAAGGAACAACGATGACACTACAATTCAGGCCCAGTGCACTTCCCACTCTACTTTCCCGGAAACATAAAAGGTACGCATTTCTCAAACTGAGTCTTACAATGTCTGCTAATAATTTTTGTCCTAGGTGACAATGGTTCTGATAAAGAGGCCTCATTAAGATGTTTGCTTCCTGTCTGTGAAAACCTAAGTCAGTTTTCCACAAGAGTGTAGGTTTATAAGTTTGCAAGTTCTGATAACCAAATCTAGTTTATAAAAGCCATGAGAAAGGTATATATAAAACTAAAATCTTTTTCAAGGTATAGTCATTTCATCCAACATATCTTGAATGCAAGCTTATCAATCCTGTAATTATCCTGTAATTATAATGATTTCCCTATAAGATTGCCAAAATGGCCAAGGTGTGGTGGGGCACACCTGTAATACCAGCACTCCAGAGGCTGAGGCAGGACTGCCGTGAGTTTGAGGCCAGCGTAGGCTCCATAAGTGAATTCAAGGCCAGTCTGCACTACACAGCGAGACCCTGTCTCAAAAAAACCAAAACCCTTTCTTGAATTTAAATACTTTTCAAAAAATAAACGACACCATCACACGCCTATTTATATTTGTTAATTTAGTCATTTATATCTAAAATATACTAATTTTAAAATATTAACTTATACTTTCTCTTGGGTTTGAGACAAGGTCTGGCTACATAGTTCAGGCTGGCCTTGAACTCCATGTGTAGCCCAGACTGGCCTCAAACTGGCAGCAATCCTCCTGCCTCAGCCTCTCTAGCGCTGGGATTGCAGGCGTGTGCCACCACGCCCGGCTAAATGTACTGATGTAGAAAGAGTTCAGTCTAACTTCCTCTAACCCTTGCGTGTGTGCCGGACATGTTTTGAGTTATCCAGTAGTTCTGCACAGCCCATCACTTTCAGTTTGATTTATATTGTTGGGGATGGTGATCTGGCCCAGCCAACCGAAGGTTAACTTCAAGCAGCACCTGCGCGATGTTGGCAAGTTTTCATTTGGTGTAAGTTGCTGCTGCTGCTGCGGGGCAGGATAAGAGAGGAGAAAGAGACACTTCATGCACTGAGCGGTAAGACTGTCTTTGAAAACTGTGCTACTGTAATGGTGAGGTAAAGGCCTTGGAATAATTACTCCCTAAATTCCTTCAAGCCCTTTCTTTTTTCTTTTAAAGGGATTCTTATCAGTCTCTCAATTCAGCCCAGTTACCAGAATGTCTTGGAATTCTGCAACTTTCTGCATTTAAATAATCAAGTGTTTGTGAAGGCGGATAGGTACACAGCATTCACTTCAAGGGCTAGTTTAAGGGGTTCCTTGGGTCACTTTAAAGCAGAAGTACCAAGCTTCTACTTTATGCAGTTTTTATACCAAGAGTTGTTTAATGTAGCTGCATCTGTAAGAACAGGATCAAGTTGTAGTATGTGCATGTACAAGTACTGCATAACCACTAAATATTATGTATTGCAAGAACACTCATTAAAAAAAAAAAAAAAGAATTAAGGGTTCTACAGAAGATCCAAAGTCACAACTAGCTGGGCGTAAAGGTGCACACTGCAATCCCAGCACTCAGGACACTGAGGCAGGGGGATTGCCATGAGCTCAAGGCCAGCCTGGGCTACAAAGTGAGATTCTGTCTCAAAAAGCCACAACCAAAACCAAAAAACAAAGTCCTAATTAAAAGGAGACAAAAAAATAGTATATCCCCAAAAGGAGTCACGTAGCCAGCAACACCACTCATCACTGCGAGCTGAGGAGGAGCCAGTACTCAGGAGAGGGAATCAAAACTCCACGTGCACAGAGTTTTCTTCCCTCGAAAACTGAAGGTCCAAGTGGGGCTCCTGATATAATCCCGTAAGTTTTAAGCATCACTGAGTGGAAAGAATTTTCTGCTCAGATATCTAAAGAGGAAGGAAGAGCGTTTTCACTCTCCTACAAGAGAAAAAACACAAATATTCCTACAGCTGCAGAGGGCAAATGACTTGATAGCACAGGGGTGAGAGGAATATGGATTCTGGAATCAGATGAGTTCAAATTTAGGTTCTATCCCCTTTTTACTGTGGGGCCTTAGTCTAGGAGTCAGTTTAAAATTTGAATTCTCTATCTCCAAGTACTTTGTCTGAGTTGAACCACTAGAAATAAACATTCACAATAGCACCAACAACAAGGTGCAGTTGGACAGTGGAATAACGTGATATTCTGTAACAAACACCAAGAGGCAGTTCGGTGCTATGCTTCCTACAGTCTACGGTAAAGGCTGTTAGACAAACCCAAAGTTCCATTACCTTTTGTAACATACCTTATCATATGGCAAAAGGCCTTTCAAAGGAAAACGAAGAGTTGCAGGATCTAATTTCCAAGAATTACAAATGGCGCCTGAGTTATTTACAACTGGCAGGAGACTGCAGCGGCCTGTACATATTGCAAAAATGTGTTTAAGTAAATGTGAACCCAGTAATGCTAGACCCCATTCACTCCATGAGAACTTAACTGGATATGCTCAACTAGGCACTGGTTTAAAAACAGCTCTGAAGTGGTTTAAGGAGATTGAAATGGAATTTTCTCTTATCCTGATGGTTCAAGTCTATTGGTTCAGAGCTCCCAACCTCAAAAAGGTTGCATTTTGTCTCAAAGTCTGTGCCAGAGATCTGGAAACTGTAACCCACCCACAGGCCAAAGCTAGCCTGGCTGCCAACTCTGTAAAGCTTTTATGGAATCCAGCCACTCTTGCAGTAGAATAACAGAGTTGAGTAGTTGCTGCAGACTGTCTAGCCCACAAAGCTCACAACATTGACAAGATGGCCCAGTGCAGACACTTTGAGACTCCAGTCTAAAACCGATGGGATCAGCATTATTCAGGACATTCCTAGAGGCCTTAGATAGGGCACATGACCATCAGCTCCCACAGCTAATAGTCAGCAAACAGTGTCACTCAGAAATCCACTGGTACCTCAGCTCTGCAAGTCTTTTTTTTTTTTTTTTTTTTTCCGGTACTGGGGATTGAACTCAGGACCCGCGCTTGCTAGGCAAGCGCTTATTCCACTGAGCTATATCCCCAGCCCCGCTCTGCAAGTCTTAAACTGAACTCAAAATCATCCTTCTCAAAACCTGCTTCACCTTCACAACTCAAGAAATGGTCTCAGTGTCCACTTGGTTTCTGAAGCTGGAAGCCTCAGGAATACCTGGTTAGAGCCTGTTCAATGTTTACACCTCCCGTGCATGGAATCACTCGGGATCCATGAAAGTACTCGATACTTGGTCATAGGATAAATAATAGGTTTTATTCTTAAGACACTTCTGTAGCCTCCAATATTTCGAGGAATAATTCAGGAGTAAACTTGGGCATTGCAAAGATGCCCACATCACATGGCTATTTTTATACGATCAGAGAATCAGATAAAATATAAGAAAATGGAAAACTAAGGACAATGCAGAGCTAAGGTGTGAGTCAGAATGGGCTGGAGGAACCGAACACTGTCACATGCTTGGCCACACAGAATAGGTCTGCTGAGGCTTCCAGCTGCCCAGGGACTGAAAATGTCTCTCTAATCACCAGGTAATACACCTCCTAGAAAGGTTTCACCTAAAACCTAAACACATGCCACACAATGTTTCCACCTCCCTACATTCAGCTCTCAAAGCTCCTGAAAATAAATCTAAGATTAAACTCCTAGAGCACTACTAAATGACAAGCTACCAAGACATACATAAGAGATCACCCTTCCCACTTTGTTCAACAGTCAAAGCTGGGCGTGGTGGTTGGTACATGCTACAATCTCAGCTCTCCACAAGACTGAGGTAGGAGGATTACAAATTCAGGCGTAGCTGGGCAACTGAGCCAGACAATTTCTCAAAATAAAAAAAGGGCTAGGGACATGTCTTAGTACAGAACTGCCATGTTCAACTATCAAAGAAAAACATCCACAAAACTCAGGTTCTATTTAGTATAGTTATAATCCTACCACAAATGGAGTTTATCCTTGCTGTTGGTCTGAAAGTATCCACAAAGTCTGACACTAGGTTTCCAAGTAACTAAAAACAGGAAGAAAAAAGAAAGTAAGTATTAAAATACCGTAAATTCAGGGGTCACCTATGTATACAGATAATATATGAAAATACTTAGTACAACACCTGGTACGTGGTAATTAGGTAATTACTCAAAAATTACTTCCCTCTTTCTCCCAAATAATTACTTACCAACTCATCTGTCCCTCAATAAAACCAAGTTATACCACTGTGTCCTTAGCTAGAAGGACACAGAAAGTTGTGCATATAACAGATAGCATAAGAATGTCTCAACCAGCCAATAGAAAAATGAAATGTATGATTCAAAGAAGTATTTGTTAGCTACAGATGAAAGTAAACAATGTAAACGTAGAAGGCCTTGGAATCAATCTCTGGTCCACAAAAACTAAATTAAGCATATAAGCAAAATTAATGTAAGTATTTTCTTAATTTCTATTACATTTTTAGAAACATGAAATGTACCCAGTGTGGAAGTTTTCCCTCAGGATACAGTTTCCTGATTTCTGTGACTGCGAAATAGGCGGGCAGTAGGCAGGCATTTCTTTCCAGGATATAGGCGATAACCTAAGAGTTAACGGGCAACAACACTTGTCACTGTCCCCTATGCACACCCTTTAAACACAACAGGAAGCGACAGAAACAATGAAAAAGAAAGATCGCTTTTCTGGGAAGATGGTGGTCAAAGGACACAACTTCAGCCACTTAAAAGAAGTAACCAATTCCAGAGACTTACTACCTAGTATAATATGACTACAGTTATTAATTACATATTGTATACCAGAAAACTGCTAAGAAAGCAGATTTAAAGAGTTTTCACCACAAAAAAAGTATGTAGGGTAAATATATATGTAAATATATGATAATCTTTACTTGTCAATTAAACAAAAGGATATTAGCACAAAATAATTCATTTAAAGAATGTTAAAAAAATTTAAAAAAGAATGTTAAAAATATCTAAAAATGAAAGATAATAATAGAATGGATTGTACATCATTAATAAACCTCTTTAAAATGCTTTAAATATTCATTGATTTAGGACAGCAGACCAAAATAATTATTGAAACATTAATTATAAAGCAGAAAAAAATATAAAGCAGAAACAGTGTAAGTGGTTTATGGGCTGATGTCTTATAATGCTTCAAAATACTTTAATATTTATATTGTTGTTACATAATTGGAAACCAGAAAACGAAAATTTCATTTTAAAATACAATGAAGTTGAAAGATCATCACTAAGAATATAAACAACTTTTTTCATAGAAGAAATAAAATACTCAGCCAAGTGTGGTGGCCCATGCCTGTAACCCCAGGACTTGGGAGGCTGAGGCAGGAGGATCATTGCAAGTTTGAGGCCAACCTGGGCTACAAAGTGAGCTTAAGGCCAGCCTAAACTGCACAGCAAGACCCTGTCTCAAAAAAACAAAAAAAAAAAGAAAGAAATAAAACTCTCCACAGACTATTATAGGTATAGGTTTTTAAGAGCAGAGACCCAAAAAACCAGAGTTTTATTGTTTATGGAGATAGCATCTCACTATGTAGCCCAGGCTGGCCTCAAACTCGGTGATCGTCCTGCCCAGCCTGGGATTATAGGCATGCACTACCACAACCAGTCAAAACCAAACTTTTTTGAGGCTGTAGGGAACAGATCTGATGAACATCTAGATACCTCTCTTGCTGCCAGAAGCTGCTGTACAACAGCAGAGCTCACTGTATTAGGAATTGTCAAGATTTTCTCCAAAATCGCTTTTAAGAGATCTCGAACACCCTGACACAAGAGAAAGAGACGTGGGTTAAAGCAAAGTAATGCCCTTGTGTTAGCCGCAACATTCCAAGGCTTCAGTGTTACACCCCCCCCAAACTCACATCTTTATAATTTCCAAATCAGTTAGCATTTCAGTTCCCAACCCTAACCCAAGGCAAGGGTCATGCTCCAAAAGAGAATTCTCAGTTCACGTCTCACGGCATGACTTAAGTCACTTATAAATAAAAACAACACTCTGCACTCTGCAAAAACGTTTTTGGCCCTCTGAACTTTAGCAGTTTCTACTGTTCCGAGGGCAGTCAGGCCTCCCTTGTGCTATATGTAGAAGTCAATCTGAACAGGACCTGGACACCGTGAAAACATGGGTGGCTGCACTAAGCCTTCTGCACATCTCTTCCCACTCACTCTTTTTAGTGTATTCTAACTATTCCCCTTTCAGCAACACACACTTTAACCCTCTAGGGTGTCCCCAGTGTTACTCGGCTAAGCATCTCCATGTGTCATTACCAGCTGTACCACCCGATACACAGAAGACATTCTATCCAGCCCCATGCATGTACTGAGTCTACGCTACATGCCCAAGCTTGTAAAAACAGGACAGACACATGGACTATGTACTCAGCAGAACACAAATAAGCAGCAGGCACCAACTGTGTAAGTCAGAAGGAAGAGAAAATAATCAGAAAAAGCTCCTCAGAATGAATCTGAGTTAAAACACAATTTAAGTAATTATCTGCTAAGTCATTAAGTCATTTCTGATTGGAAAAAACACAAACATAAAGCATAAGGTTAGGTATTAGCAACTCTGAAAAAAAAAACAGTAAAAAAAAAAGTTGCTTGATGAAATAAAATGTGTTTTGCAGCTGCCTCAAGCTGTATGAGGCTCAACTAGCAGGTGTAGGTTGTTTTGGTCAAGAGCAGAGTGCTGCCAGGCATGGTGGCCCACATCTGGCATCCCAGCACTCAGGAGGCTGAGGCAGGAGGACTGCTGTGACTTTGAGGCCAACCTGGGCTACACACTGCATTCAAAGCCAGCATGTACTGCACAGCAAGACCTTGTCTCTAAAAGCAACATAAAACAACAAAAAATAAGAACCAAGTGTTAAAGACACTAGTTAAGGTCACAAGCCTGCAGGAAAGCAAGGCCGTGGGGAGGCAGCTGACAACCACACCCTCCTGTCCTACACACCCATTCTGTGCGTGTGCCCAAGGGGCTCCAGAACAGCAGCCTTGTGGCGGGTGGGACATGGAGTGAACTGAGACGGCCCCTTTTAGTGACCACCGTATGTTAAGAACACCAGGAGAACAGAGAGCACTCAGGCACAGTTAAAACACATTAGCCCCGCGGGAAACACATACCAAACATTAGACAAGTTACTCAAACGCCTTCACTGAGTTTCTCCTCCTTGAAAATCAGATATATGCTCTGAAAAGTTAAGCATGTCTGAAAGCAACTACTTTTGGCAATGAGAAAAAAATACCTTATAATCCACTCCCCCAATTATTTTTCGAACCAGTGTAAACGTTAAGGCCCACAGCTGTGTTCGTTCCCACTCGAGAGTGTCCGAGTTTATCAGGGACTCACAGACCATCCTGGAAGAGATGAGGCACACACTCAGGGAGCAGCCGGGGCGGCGCGCGTCCTCTACAGCCGGGCTGCGCTCAGGGCTGCACGCGGCAGAGCAGGCATGTTCCGTAAAGTCCGCGCGCCTGGCCGTACTTTCAGGGATGTGCTATGGTCTCTTTTTTACTTGTACAACAGATCAAACACCAAGTAGAACTAAACGATTTTCATTATGTATTTGTACTAGAAACTGTTTTTACTGAAAAGCTTTTAGTTGGTGGCAGATAATACCTTTTCCAACATAGCTGTGCCAAGCTTTGCAATCCCACAAGCTCTTCTCTGAGACCAGGTCTGGAATGGTCTGTGTGTGGAACACTCTTGCACATACTCTGTATGCAACATTCAATCCCTTTGCCATGCTGACAGTATGGCAGCCACTAATAAATACACTGTTTTTACCCTTTCTTTTATTCGCATTAAAATCCGGGTCTCACTGCATAAGCCAGGCTGGCCTCAAACTCGAAGCAATCCTCCTGCCTCAGCCCCCCAAGTGCTGGGATTATGTGCCCAGCCTCTTATGCTCTTCTGAATGTGACACTGAGACTTCTGAAGAGGTACAGAGGGCTCCCCTGTGAACCAGGCAGCCCTAGACCTACGGCAAAAGCATGCAGGTGATGTCCTGCCTGGGCTCTTCTCCAGCTTCTGGGAAAGCTCGGAGGACACGTGCAGACCAGCTGACAGCTGTGCCAGGTCCTGGATGGAGCTACCCAGAGGTGCAAGGGCAGAAGCCGTGGTCACAGCTCCTGTCCCCGCCACAGCTGTAATTAGGAGAGACTGAAAACCCGTCCCCCGTTGGGCTTCGCTTCTTCATTCTTCCATCCTCCTACACGAGCAGCTCAGCAGAGGGCCAAAATGTATTTTAAAAATTTCTTTGGCTTGTTCAAAGAATTCAGTGGTACATTTACCCCCCAGCGAATGCACTGGGGTGGCAGGAGTGCGGCGAGCTCGAGTGTGCTGCGTATGCACCTTGCACACCCACCTGCCCCTTGGACGGCATGTGAACCACTACTGAGTACGCTGTCTTCACCCCTTCTTCTACTCCCATTAAAACTGATGTAAGGCAGTGTAAAGGGTTAACGCAGTTACTTATACAAGTATCTGAGTTTAAATCATTTCCCAGTCTGTTTCTTAAGAAACATTTTCTGCTTGCTACAGTTTTAGGTCCAGTAAGGAAAGCTTTTGTGTCTGAGGAATAAAGTGTGAAGTGATAAAGATGGCCAAACACGCAGGAGATAATGACATGTAAAAGCTGCTCATAGTGCGCACTTGCTGAAGGTGCTGCTGGGTGGCCTCCCACCAGAAGAATTTACTTTTGCTTGATTACATGAACTTGCCCAGGCTTCATGAAAACACACACACGTGCATACATGCCCACACACGCACACACGTACCTGGGTGGCAGAAGCCCTGTCTCAACAGCCATTGCCAAGCAGTCATAAAGAAAAGAAATCCTTTTAGGACTATGCTGGCCATGGATAAATTTAACAATCCACTGGATGCACTGCTCATGAGACTCCTACAAAGTCAGAGAACAATTTTATGTTAGGTCTGAAGCTACATTTCTATAAGTAACAAATGGCAATATAATAAGACTATAAACTACTTCACTGGGGACAGCAGCACACATCTGCAGTTCCAGTACTCAGGAAGCTGAGTCAGGATGATCATCATGAGTCTAAGGGCTACACTGTGAGTTTAAGGCCAGCCTAAACTGCATGGCAAGACCTTGGGTCAGAAAACCAAAAGATAAATAAAAATAAAATACTTCATAATTAACATCATTGGATGGAAGTAATTTCTTGAAAAGTATGATGAGAGCAATTCAGAGTCAGCATTTGCTATATTATGCTTAAAACTTTCCTACTGATTTTTTACATTTTTTCAGACAGGGTCTTGCTATGTAGTTCAGGTTGGCCTCAAACTTGAGGCAATCCCCTTGTCTCAGCCTCCCAAGTGCTGGGGTTATAGGAATGTATCACCACACTCTGCTCAAAACAAAAATTTAGGACATGAATGTACTTACCGCCTCCATGATCTCCATCAAAGTGAAAATCTAACCACCAGTGGCTCACAAAAACAGAGGCCACGTCCAGCCCCAGAGCAGCCTGAGGAGGCAGTGGATGAAGGGAAAGCAAGTTCTTGTGTATTTTACCTTTTCCACAGACATGTTTTCTGGTTTCTCTGATACCAAGTTTACTGCTCTTTCCCCATTTTTACTATATTAATGTGTATCCTCTCAGCTTTGTCATTTTTCATTCACTGATGTGCTTTTACTGAGTAAAACACGAAATGCTATCTTTTTTAAGAAAAGTTTAACAGTTGTTTTGAAATGTTTCAATAAATTAAAACAGGATGAAAATGATTTTTATTAACATGGAGCAGATTTTTAGTTTAGTGTTTTTGTTTGACTTTGGAGATGGGGTCTTGTTATGAGTTCAGGCTGGAGTGGAACTCACTAGCTATAGGTAGTTCAGGCAGGGCTCAAAGTCATGGTGATCCTGCTGCCTCAGCTTGCCAAGTACTCAGCTAACAGGTATGCACTACCATGTCCATCATTATGGGAGAAATTTTAAAAAACGTCTCCCACTTCCTGATTAAAATACCATGGTACTGGCAAAATAACCAGGTATGTGAATCAAGAGAACAGGACAGAGGATGCAGAAACACCTCCAGGCACATTCAGGGGCCAAAGGGGCCAAAACCTCACTGTAGGAAAGATAGTCTCTAACAAATGGTGCTGAGAAAATCAGCTTTCCACATGCAGAAGATTGAAGGCCTAAATATTAAGTCAGAAACACCTAATCTGGTGGAAGATGAAACAGGTAAAACTCAAGCACATATGCAGAGGCAAGGACTTTTGAACAGAACTCTAATGGCACAAGGAATAATACCAAGAATCAACACATGGAATGGTACCAAATTTAAAATTTTCTGCATATCAAAGGAAATAACCAACAGAATGAAAAGACAACCTACAGAACAGAAAAAATTGGGGGCCAGCTATTCCAAGGGCAAAGAACTACTATCTAGAATATATAAAGAACTCAAAAACATCTGACTCCCTCATAGAAGGCCAAATTTTAAACCAGACAATTGAAATGAATAAACATTTCTCAGAAGAAATATAAAGGGCCAATAAATGTGAAATGTTCAACATCTCTGGCCGTCAGAAAAATGCAAATTAAAACAACACGGAAATTCCATCTGGCTCCATAAAGAATGGCTACCATCAAGAAATCAAATAG
Organism: Dinomys branickii; assembly: GCA_004027595.1. NCBI lineage: Eukaryota > Metazoa > Chordata > Mammalia > Rodentia > Dinomyidae > Dinomys > Dinomys branickii. The sequence continues at coordinate 41,011 of PVLD010016953.1, forward strand.
TGAGTTGAGCTGGGGATATGGCATAAGCGCCTGCCTGGTAAGCACAAGCAAGGTCCTGAGTTCTAATTCCTGGTACAAAAGAAAAAAAAATAGTAGGTTGAAGGAAGGGGGGAGGAATGAGGCAAAAAAATAAGTTGTATCATGTAAAGATATAAATTTTCTATGATGAATGTGAGCACTATACACATCGAAAATGTATCAATAAAATCTGATTTAAAATAACAAATGTTAGCAAGAATGTGCAGAAACTTTTGTAAAGTAGGACAGACACTATAGAAATCAGTATAGAGACGCCTTAGAAAACTAAACTAGAGCCGGGGTATAGCTCAGTGTCACAGAGCCTGCCTGGCAAGTGCAAGGTCCCGAGTTCCATTCCTAGCACCAAAACAGGCAAAAAACTAAAGCTAGAAATCTCATCTGACCCAGCCATTCCCCGTTACAGGCATGCAAGCGCTCACCTGGGAAAGTCCGCTCCAAAACTGTCTGAAGGCGGCCAAACAGCTAATTAGCTTGGTTTTCTCATCTTCAGGTGTATCCATGAACATGCTACCAAAACACAAACCACACTTTTGCTATTTTAAAGACGCAAGGAAACCAAACCCCAGGAATGGATCTCACACACCCCGCCCCCAAACAAGCCTAACTCGCAACAAACACAGAATCTCCTAAAACACAACAACGGGCCGTCCGTGCACTCACCCCGGGAACGCTTCTTCTATAATTTCAGTTTTCTGCAAAAAAAAACCAAAAAATATACACATGCGGGGCGGGGGCTGGGCAGCCGGGTCTCCGCGCTTGGCAGCGCGGACGCTGGCGACCCGGGGGCCCGTGCTGCGCCGGGGCTCCCAGGACGAGGACCACCGCGGCCGCTGCACCCGGGGCCACAGCGCGGGAGCCGGGATCGGCGCCCGCGCGCCGGGTCACCCGCGGGCCCCGCGTCTCCCGCGCCCCACCGCCCTGGATCGCGGGCGGCCGCACTCACCACCACCTCCTCAAAAATGCTCTGCAGCTGAGTCTCCATCTGCATCATTCCCCCACGTCTCCCGCGGGCCGGGACAGGTGCAAAGCGCGCCCAGTGTCGGGAAGAAACCAGCAGAAAGACCGAGACACCGCCGGCCCCCCACAACCCGGAAGACAAACCCGGGAGCCCGACGGAAGCCAGGAAGGGCTCGGGCACTCCCTTTATGAACCGCCCGGAAACCAAGTGTCGCCAGCTGATGGTTCCACGTGGAGAATGACGGCCCATGAGCGGATGAGATCGCCCACAAGCGGAGCCACCAGGCCAAGACACTCACAGTGCTGGCGACTGCAGGGCGCCACCTCCCGCCTAGAGCGGGAATTGCTTCCTACTAAGGGTTGGCTTGCAACCCGGAGGGTGGGTCATCTCAAGCACCTTAACTTCAGTTCCCTTCCCTGAGACGCAGGCCTTTCCGTGAGTATTGGAATAGTTAGTAAAACGGAACGTATGCATCAATATTGATTTTCAGTTAGAATTACTGGCTAGGCGTGGGGGCGCACGCTTCCAATCCCAGCACTCGGGCGGCTGAGGCAAGAAGATCACCGTGAGTTCAAGGCCAGCCTGAGCCACACGGTGAGCTCCTGTTTCAAAAAAAAAATTCATCTCACCTTGGAACGTTCCTGATGCCACACTTCGTAGCCAACACCCCCTGTGTAGGAGACACACACTACTTTTATAAGCATTAATTAGTTCTTCATGTTCTTGATGTTTATATGATTAAACTGTTTAAATTTTTGCTCATTAACCCTGCAATTTCTCATAAGCTTATTCATTTGCAGAAGTTCTAACACATTCTGTATTTTGAAGCTTTTCATTGTGGTGAATTTTCTTCCTAGGACTGCTTTCTCATCTTTTAGGTGGTGTCTTAATTAGTACAAAATTTTAATTTTTTGCATCCAGTTAATTTCTTTTGGGGGGGCAGGGTATTATTATGCAGCTCAGGCTGGCCTTGAACTCACTTTGTGGTCCAGGTTGGCCATGAACTCACATCCGTCCTCATGCCTCAGCCTCCTTAGTGCTGGGATTACAGGTATGCACCACCATACTGGTGCATCCAGTTAATTATTTTTTAAATGCAATGGCTACTGTTTTTTTTGTTTTTTTTTTAATTTTATTTTAAAGACAAAAGAATGGAGACATATGAACCAGAAAAGCCAAAAACAATACAGAAAATACAAAGTTATACAGAATATAGTAGGGAATTAGAACTGGATGTTGTATTACATAGTTATCTTCACATTAGTTAACACAAAAACATTAAAGGAAATATCAAATTATAGATAAGATAGTAGGGAATTTGCACTGGATGCTGTATAATATAAAGTTATCTTCACGTCTGCTAATACAAAAACGACTGAGGAAATACAGAATTATAGAGAACATAGAAGGGAATT
>PVLD010016954.1:0-43334 GCA_004027595.1 Dinomys branickii
ATTGGTTATTCAGTAGGTTGTTGTCTAATTTCCACGTGTTTATGTGGTTTTTGGAGTTCTCTTTGTCATTAATTTCCAATTTTATTGCACTGTGGTCCGATAATATGCATGGGATAATTTGAATTCTTTTGCATTTAGGTAGATATGCTCTATGGGCTAAAATGTGGTCTATTTTGGAGAAAGACCCATGTGCAGCTGAAAAAAATGTGTATTCTGATGTTGTGGGGTGGAACACTCTGTATACATCTACTAAATCCATCTGTTCACACTTTTGGTTCAGGTCTGTTATTTCTTTGCTGAGTTTCTGTCCAGTTGACCTGTCTCTTTGCATCAGAGGGGTGTTTAAGTCCCCTATTACAATAGTGTTATTAGTTATTTGATTTTTTACGTCTGTCAAGATTTGACTTGTAAAGTTAGGTGCTCCATTGTTTGGTGCATAAATGTTTAGGATTGTTACTTCTTCCTCTCGTAGCTTTCCTCTAACTAGTATGTAATGGCCTTCTTTATCTCTTTTGATTGTTTTTGGTTTGAAATTTACATTGTTTGCAAACATAATAGCTACCCCTGCTTTTTTCTGGGGGCCTGTTTTATGGAGAATTGTTTTCCAACCTTTAACTTTCAACCTATGGATTTCTTTTTGAGTAAAATATGTTTCCTGTATACAGCATATCGTTGGATTGTGTTCCTTAATCCAGTCTTCCAATCTTTTCCTTTTGACTTTTGACTTGAGGCCATTTACATTAATGGTTATCATGGTTATATGTTGGCTTATTCTGGTCATGTTATTTACTTGAAGTTTTCCTTCTTTTGTTGACTGTTTAATTATTTGTTCTGTTTAGGGAGTTATTTCTATTGCTGTTCTTGGGATTGTGGTCTCTTTTTTCTCTGTCTAGAATATCTTTTAGTGCTTTTTCCAATGCTGGTTTGGCACTCATGAAGGTCCTCAGTTGTTCTTTGTCGTGGAAATATTTTATTTCTCCATTGAATTTGAGGGATAATTTTGCAGGATACATCAGTCTGGGTTGGAAGTTGTTTTGTCTCAGAATCTGTAGTATCTCGCTCCAAGGTCTTCTTGATTTCATGTTTTCCGTTGAGAAGTCTGCTGTGATTCTGATGGGCTTTCCTTTATAGGTGATCTGTTTCCTTTCTCTGGCAGCTTCTAGTATTGTGTTCTTTTGCTGGATATCTGGGATCTTGATTATTGTATGCCTGTGTGTGTTTTTCTTTGGGTTATGGATCATTGGTGTTCTATATGCTTCGCTTAACTGAACTTCAGTATCTTTTACCTTGTTTGGGAAATTTTCTGCTATTATTTTAGCAAATATTCCTTTTATATCGTTTGTGAGATCTCCTGCTGTTTCACACACTCTTATAATTCGAATATTGTTACGTTTTGCCTCATCTTGCAGCTGTTGGATTGACTTTTCTTGTGTCTTTGATGATATCATGAGATTCTTCCTTTCACGCTCAGAAGCTGCCATGCTGTCTTCAAGTTCTGAAATTCTATCTCGGTTTCATTTAAGTGGTTTTGCATGCTTTCAGCGTTAGTTTTCAAATCCTGGCATTCTCTTTGGACCTTTTTCATTATTGGTAATTCATTCCTAAATTGCTCTTGTAACGTTTCCATTTGTTTCCTATTTTCTTCTAGACTTTTGTCTATTTCCGGTCTATGTAAATGGAACATTTCTTCCATCATTGTTTTCAGCTCGTTTTTTGTCTGAGAAATCATTGCGGGTATGTGGGTTATTTCTGCTTTAAGCTCTTTCATGGCCTGTTGGAGTTGTTTAATTTCGGATGTAATAATTTCATAACTTGAAGTTATGAGGCTTCCTGGTTCCCCTGTATCTTCAAATTCAAAACTTGTTCTGGGTGGGGTTGAGTTTTGAGACTGCGTTTTGTTCCTCTGTTTTCCCATTTTTGGGTATCAGATTCAAAATGTGGAGCTCTAAATTCCACAGGCAGTTCAGCAGGCAAAGATCTGCTGCAGAGGCTGCTGCAATGATTCCTTCTCTTTGGGAGAATGTCCCTTAAGCTGTCTGCTGAGATTTCCGCTTCTATTCTCTACCCCAAGACCTGGCCGGGGTGAATAAACAGCTTGCCGCCCCAGGAGTCTTACAGACAGGGCACTCCGGTGTTCCTCCCTAGGTGGAGCTCCTTCCCCCCTCACAAATCCCACTGGGGCGCCTAGCTAGTTCTTCCCACTCGGGAGATCCCGCAGTTCTTAAAGGTGTTTTGATGTTACTCGCTGGGCTGAGCTTCTTCCCGATTCAGGAAAAACCGGTTAAAGCGCCCACTTAACTCACCCTTTGATCGTGCAGACAGGAATGCCGTTCAGATGTATCTCTCTGGATGGAGCTTTTTCCCGACTCAGAAATCCCGCTGATTTGCTGTTGCTCTAATTCGAGCAGCACCGGCTGCGGGGGTGGGGTTCTGAGCGGGATCCCGGACCGCTGCCCAGATTGGCGCAATCTGTCCCAGTAGCGCGTTCTGAGTTTCCTCTGCTCTGCTCCCTCCAACAAATCCTGGTTACAGCCGCCTCTGAGCCGGTCGGGTTTAGGAGCTGAAGCGGTCCTTCCCTCCGCACTCGCTCTCTCGGCTGTACGCGATTTCAACCGAGCTGCGGCCCAAGCGCTGCACCAATCCCCTGGGCGCCGAGCTCTCAGGGTCCGCCCACTTCTCGCCGCACAGCTTGTCAGCCGGCCCTTTAATGCTCAGGCCGTGGAGAGCAGCCCGATCAGTTGGAATTTTGCCTCCACGGACCGGGCAGCCGCGTGCAAAGGATCAGTCTCTGGGAGAGATTCCCTCTGCTGCTCACCTGGTCGCCATCTTCCCGGAAGTCGAATTTGTATATATTGAATATATTGTATATATTGAATCATACAGTACATTTTTAAAATTTTTTCTTTCAGAATATTTTTGATCACTAACTTACATCTTATAGTAGGACCTTTTTAACTACTAAATAGTATATCATTAAATGAATATACTGCAGTGTATCCATCTATTTATTAATGTTTGGATTTTTCTAATTTACAGTTACAAAAAAAGAAGTTTTTATGATAATTTGTGTCCTTGTATGGGATTTGCTTTATTTTTCTTTGGAAAATACCTAGGAATGGAATGGCTGGATCATGTGGTCTTTTTACTAGGATGGTCAATCTTTTATGTTTAGCTATTACAATAAGTATATAATATTTCATGGTAAGTTTGTTTTTCTCTAGTGACTAGTGATGTGTAGTATCTTTCTTTGGCTTTTTTTCCATCCTCACAGCTTCCCTGGTGACATGTTTATGGGAAATCTCTTGCCCATTAAAACCAGATTATTTGTTTTCTTGTTGAGTTTTCAAAGTTCCTTATACATTCTGTATACAAATTCTTTAGCAGCAATGTGCATTGCAACTATGTTCTCAAAGGCCTGATATGATTTTTCCTTCTCTTAACAGTATCTTTTCAAGTAGAGATGTATGTAATTTTGATAAAGTACAATTCATTAATTTGTTGTTTTTAGGGGTCATAATTTTGATGTTGTGCCTAAGAAACCTTTATCCAACTCAAGGTGTTTTATGAGTTACATTAGGGCATCTGCTTCACTTTGAGCCAATTTTCCTGGGATGTAAATTGGCTCAAAGTTTTGTTTTTCTTTGTATGGAGTCGTCCAATTGTTCTAGTAACATTTGTTAGGAAAAAACTATCCTTTACATATCTTTTCTCCCTAACTTTTCCCACTTATCTTTGCTTGGCCACAGTCTGCTTTCTACTGGAATGTTTTTGCACCTTTGTCTAAAATCAATTGTAGGGGCTGGGGGTATAGCTCAGTGGCATAAGCGCTTGCCTGGCAAGTGGAAGGTCCTGAGTTCAATCCCCGGTACTGGAAAAAATAAATAAATAAATAAAATCAATTGTATGTTTATGTGTAGGAAGATTTTTGGACTCACTATTCTGCCACCTTGGTCGATGTTCCTGTTCTGACACTAATACTGTACTGTTTGCATTACTAAAACTTTATAGTAATTATTCAAATTAAATAATTTCCATATTTCTATCTTTATTAGTTTTCAAAGATGTTGTTTGGCTATCTTCTTCCCTCCTGTGCATTTCCATATCAATTTTAGAATGAGACTGATAATTTCTACACAAAAGTCAATTGGGTTCTTTTGGGGGGATTATATTAATCTACAGGTCAACTTGGGTAGAATTGCCATCTTAACAATGTTGCATGCTCAGACTCAGGAACATTGTTATGGTTTGCGTCTGCATGTCCCCCCAAATCCTCATTTAGTTATGGGTGGCATTTGGAGTTTGTGACTGACCCATGATCCAGTGCTGGGATTATGGGTGTGAGAGCTATACCCGCCCTAGGGCGGATAGTTTGTATATGAAGGGAGAGAAAGAGGCTGCTGGTTGTCTTTCCTCCCTTCTTGTGCTTGCTGCTTTGCTGTACTCTGCTGCCATGAACTGTTGCCCTCTGCCATGTGCCACTCTGCCTCAGAGCCAGCCAAGTATGGATTGAAACCTCCACAAACTGTAAGCTAAATAAACCTTTCCTTCCTTCATTTTGGGTGTTGGGTATTTTGTTTCAGCAACAAGAAAAAAGTAACCAATATAAACATTATCCTTTATTTCTTTAATTTCTGTGCGCATGCTTTTTAGCATTTAGTTTTTCATGCATTTTATTAAATATATCTCCAAACTTTTAAAATACTTTGAATGCTAATTTAAATGGATTAGTATGCTTAATTCCATTTCTGATCATTTGCTTTTACTTCAATTTATAGAAATATAGTAACTTGTTATAGTACTCTTAGATCTTCCTACTCTCAAAAAAGTCACCTTAGTTTTAGGATTTTTTTTCTCATTTCTTGCAGATTTTTTCAGTTTTTTTCTTATATAGATGGCCATGTCACCTGCAAATAGAGTTTTAGGGCTTCTTTTTCAATCCAAATGTCCTTAACTTATTTTTCTTGCCTGGCAGCACTGGCCAGCCCATGCACCACAATTTTGGGTTGACGTGGTAAGGGTCGAAATCTTTCTATTCTTCCTTAGCCTAGGAAGAAACTCCTATTTATTCACAGTTCACACTGTTTACTGAAGGTTGAAGGAGTTCTTTCTATTCTTAGTGTACTGAGAATTTTAAATTAAAAGATTGATGCATATATACATGTGTCCATTGCCATATATGTATGTAAAGAATCTATATCACTATTTTGCATTTAAATTGCACATAGTTTTTTGAAATCTATATATCACTTTTTGATAGAAACCAGTATCACTTGCAATACACATAAAGTAGCATCAATAATAAAATAAAACAAAACAAATACCATCTGATTCTAGGTACTCACTTTACTAATGGAGGGTCTTTTTTGAATGTTCAGAATTGTAGCCTGGCATGGCGGCACATGCCTGTAATCCTTGCACTCTAGGAGGCTGAGGTAGGAAGATCACAAGTTTGAGCCCAGGCTTCTTAGTAAGGCCTTGTCTACAGGGTAGAGGAGAATTAAAAATCCATCTCTCTCATGTGGTGGATGTGAGCTCCAGATTTTATGCAAGTATGGCTGAAACAAAGTTAGAGGTATGAAAAAACGTTGGAGTGTGATCGTTTCCACAGCGGTTGGAATTGAGGGAGAGGTCGAGTAGTAGTTCTAAACCTTGACTGTAAGTAATTATCACCTTGGGAGTTTAAGACTCAGACCAAAGGGGTGAAGGTACCTGGACGTGGCTATCTATGGCCTTCCACAGTTCTGTAAGTATTTCCACTGGATAGGGAGCAAGGTAAACCTTTGCGGGGGTGGGGGGTGTTTGGAACACCAGGCAGGAGAAATTTCACATTGATTAGTAATGTCTGACCTCTGTGTATAGAGAATGTTAAATATCACGACTAATTGACATTTTAAAGCCTGAATATGAATTGCCTGTCAAAGAAGCTGAGTATTATCTTGAAGAGCTGACAAAATGCTGATTCTCCCTTTCATTAAGAACAAACACCCATGAATTTTCTGCCTTAAATGTTCTTTTGGCTTAAAATTAAGAGGCTGTTTTCTTACCATTAAAATCATTAAGCAGATATTTGAAGAGTGTGTTTTAAATAGCATATTTCAAGAATCATCCAAATGACCTTACCCAATACCTTGGAACAGAAATGTGAGGTATTTGTGAATCATTAGCACCATTGCTGCCTCTAAACAGTTACGAAAGAGATTCATTTAAAATCAGAACATTATGCATAATCTAAAACTGCAGGTGTAAATAAACAGAACACACGAGATTATTTTTCTCTTTAAGATGAAAACCAACATTTATATGTATATACAAGGATAGCTACGTTAGGCCTATTGCTGATGTGTGTGGTTCATTGAAACAGTGCTTGAAGTTTTTTTTTTTTCTTGACTAATTTTGCACACTTGAATCTGGTAATCAGAATGACTGATCTGAAAACAACAATATGCAGTGTAAGAACTCCACCATCTTGTGCGGTGAAGCTCCGCATCATTTCCAGTTTTTTTTATTACTTGTTACTGTTTTTGTTTTATGAATCGTACATTCTTACGGTCTAGTGGGCTCAGCAACTTCGTTGACGATAAACCATTGTTAATTCCTGTCATTTTGAGGTCATGTATTGTTTTTGTGTTGTTTTGATTTTGTCCCCTTTTTAAAAAATTTTTAACAGAAAAAAATTTTAGAATAAAGAACGTGAGTGTAAATAACTTCCGTTATTTAGCCACTGTTTTGGTAGACCCACTCAAAACAACGCATTTTTTCACTGATAAACGGCTTTGGTTTTCGATCTGCGTTTTCTAATTTCGACCACATTGCCGCCATGAAGACTTCATTAGGGAAACTAATAGAAAAGAGAACTCAGAATGCACATCTTCAAAGTTGCTTAGGAAAAAAAAGTTGCTTAGGAGTTGGGAGAAAGGAAACTTTAAATCTTTTATTTTAGGAGGGCGGCAAGGGGGAAGGAGGTGAGAGGCAGCTTTACGAAAACACGGGTTGAAGAATCAAGGGAGAAGGAGTGGGAGAGGAGTCCGTTGCGAGGGGAGCGCGCACCGCGGCCCTCGAGCCTCCGGGGGTTCCCGGCCGCCGCTGCTCCCGCTCCGGCCAAGGCGTGGGCGGGGCCGCCTAGCCCTTTCCGGCGCCGCGCGAGGGCTGAGCCGCAGCCTCCTTCAAAACCGCCCTCGCGCTCGGGCGGCGTCTGCGCTCCGCGCGGTGAGCCACGGTGTGCGCTACCCGGCCCGGGCGGGGAACGGGCTGCCCGCGCCGCGCCTTCTCGGCCATGGAGTGCGCGCCGCGCGGCAGCAGAGACCGCGGCAGCCGGGCGCATCGCGCCTCGGCGCCTCCTTCGCCGGCGCTGTCGGGGATCCCGGCGCCCTCCGCTTTCCTGCGGCCGCCCGGCCTCTTCCCGCGGGGAAGCGCAGGCTGCGCGCTGGCGCCCGCCCTGGACAGGGCGCTGGGCTGTTACCCGCGGACGCCCAAGTGCGCGCGCTGCCGCAACCACGGCGTGGTGTCCGCGCTCAAGGGCCACAAGCGCTTCTGCCGCTGGCGCGATTGCGCGTGCGCCAAGTGCGCCCTGATCGCCGAGCGCCAGCGCGTCATGGCCGCGCAGGTGGCGCTGCGCAGGCAGCAGGCGCAGGAGGAGAGCGCGGCGCGCGGGCTGCTGCGCGCGGGGCCGAACGCGCGGTCGGCTGCGGTCGGCGGTGCCGAGACTCCCCGCGCCGCGGCTCCCGACGCCCTGCGACCCGCGAGCGGGCCTGTGCCCTCCGCGTCCGAGATCGTCCCGCATCCCTTTGCGGAGGAAAAACAAGGTGACGAGGGTTTTGCGCCGCGTGGAGAAGGGTCGCGCGCGGTTAACGCGAGAAGTGAAAGCTGAGGGCGGCCGCGGAGGTGCGGGAAGAACGCAAGCACTGGGGACGCGCGCCGGAGTCTGCGTGCGCAGCGGGTTGTCCCGCGGACGCGGCGAGGCGCGGGGGCGCCCCGGGCTGCGCGCTGCTCGGCCGTGACCGCAGAGAGGCCGCGCGCCGGCGGAGCGCCCGCCGCCCAGGTGCGAGTCCGCGGAGCCGCCCCCGCGGGCTGCAACGGAGAGCTCCGAGACTGCGCCTGCCTCTAAAAGCATAAAAAGCGTTGTTTAGATGTTTTTGTTCTTCCTGGAGGGAATATATTTAGTTTTCTCTGATTTGTAAACTCATTGGTGAAAATTTCAAAGTGTAACCCTGGAAATTTCTTATCCAAGAAGTTTTAAACTTTTGCTTTTATTTATTGACTCCTAAGTAGTTGACCAATATCTCCAGTGTTAGGATATATTTATAAAATATTTTTTTTCCTCACCAAGACTACCCTAAACCAACTTTTCGTGCTAATGTGATTCCCACTGTAGTTTTACGAAGTTCCTAGCTTTCCATAGAGCCTGCTAGCAGTTAAAATCTCGTTTTAGTCTTCGTGTGAAAGTCTCAAGCAGGTTGTATCACGTGAAATTATATGAAAGTGACACAATAATTTACTAATTATAAACAGCCCTTGAATTGTGACGCGCAGTCTGGGAGACACGCACTTCTGCACAGGCGCCGTCGCGGCAGTGCACGCGGCGTGCCCCCTTCCGTGTGTGTGCACCTGTGTGGGCGTTCTGCACATGCCCTCCAGCTTGCTTCCACGGGCCAGACACTGTACACAAGTCTCCCGAGAGGTCACTGAGGGCCGGGCGGGCGGCGGGGGCAGGGGAACTCGGAAGTAAAAATACATAAAAGTAAGGGTGCTTTGGCCTGGTAGTGAGATTTGGTTGACCACGTTGATTTAGGTGTGGTTTGATTTTTATTTTTGGTACAAAACTGCTGTTTTGTAGGGCTAATTATTTTTGCCTCAGAGGACTTCCTCCTCCTCTACCGTATAAATGGTTTTTCGAAATGTACTTCGGTGGCTAAACTGGCTCCCTCCTACCCAGCCTGCGTCCATTGTAAGGAGGGCTTCTTTTAACTCATCCATTAGACTAAGACCAGCGGTGATTCGGAGGTGGATACGATTTTCCTACACGGAAGAACCTTATATTCAAAAGAAGGAAGATTATATGTATCCCAAACTACAGTATAAAGCAGAATTTGCAATGTTGAATGAAATAGAATCAACACAGCAAAGCCATTGAAGAGGCCAGGGAGAAAGTAAATAATATGACTATTTAAAGACACTTGCTAACAATATTTCTTTACATATATTTGTACTGAGTACAGCATAATGAGAAATTATTTTTATGCATGAATTACTGAGATGAACTTTTGATACTTTAGCTGTATGGGGATCATAAGTAAAATGGAATGGGAAATCAAGGCTGGTCTATTACTACGTGGTAGACTTCATTAAAAGGTACTGTATTATTTAAAATTGGAAATATTAGAAAGTCTGAAATTTTTTAACAGTGACGCTTTGGTGTAGTTATATAATTTTGACCCACAGAGTGCTAAATTATGCACTTTCTTTAACTTTCAAATAAACTATAAACATTTCTTTGGAACTTAGGACTGTGCCTTAAGAAAACTGGAGCAAACATAATATTACAGTCTTGGTTGCCATCACGGATTTAGGCAATACTTGTTTTATTACGTCCAGACACTTTGTAGAAAAACGGCTGGACTGAAGTATTCAGGATACTCTCTACTTGACAGTTGATCCTTTCAGAGACAAAGTGCGGAGGGTAAGAGGAAATTTAAACCAAACTAGAAGTCTCCTAGAAAACACGTGCATTACTGTTACTTTCCTCAGTGCTGTTTGGCAAAAGACTGCTGAAATATTGTTTTATCAAGTGATCAGCAGTACTGGGAAAAAACAGCTTTCTGGGTAAAATATTTTAAGAAAATTGCCCTTAATTTGAAGGGAGTTTGTGACGTGAATCGTCACACCAATAATGTTATTTGTATAAAACATTTTCTACAGTTTATTTTCTTTTAGAAACAGTTTAGTATTAAACTCTTAGCATTTCATAAGGATTAAGGAAGAAAATGCACCTTTGTCACAAAGGACTACAAAAAAATTGTGTGTCATTTCTCAGGTAAAATGAAGCATACAGTGTAGCATGGTTAGAAATTGACACAGCACAAGTCATTATGGTTTAAATTAGAAATGAATGAGCAGGTTTGTTATTTTCCCACATTCTTTAGGTAACTAAATTGTAATCTGAAATGTGAACATAAAACATAGTTACTGGAATTTAGCGTTAATGATGAGGTGTAGGGCATTGATTTTCAAACTGAGATTAGTATTTTTATTTCTTAGCTAAATCTAACCATTGGTGTCATTGTGAAAAAACAAAAACCTTCATTTAGATAACAACAAAATGTGGGAGACATTTTGAGAAAATCCCAAGCCACCATGTATCAGACTATGTGCACTTTCAGTAACAACTGACTGTCCTCCCTTGACTCTGTAATATTACTATTTGTACAGTATATGTCTTTGTGACCCTGAAATGACATAAAACACAGAATTTTCTCACTATTCCAGCACCTGCAAATTCTGGGTGATCTTTTAAATTTGAGCTGTTAATTAGAACGTTTTAGTGTGAATAAATATCACTAACACAGTAGGAGTAAATGAGATACTTTTTCCAGCGTTATTTTTGAATGGAGAACACCGGGTTTGGGGGAGGTTTCCTAGTATTTGACTCTTCTTTATTTTCACTTCTGCAGAACAAAAAGAGAGTAAATGTGACCCATGCCAGCGTGGACAAGAAGAGCAGGTCTCCAAATCCCATCCACCTTTTCCAGGCTCGTCTCCTAAGTCCGAGGGTGTCACAGGGAAGCACAGTCTCGCGTCATCTCTTTCAGAACCCTCGAGCCAGCCGGACAGCGTCCCATCTCCCTACGCTGGAGAGCGGTCCGCAGGCGAAGGCAGCCCCAGGTCCTTGTCACCCTCTGACTGGGAGTCCGGAAATGAGCGTGAGTGGACCAAGGACTGTGCGGCTGCCCGAGTCTGGTTTCCCACAGTGTCCTCACGGCCACGAGACCCTCTGGATATTCTTACCAAGATTTTTCCAAGCTACCGGCATGGCCAGCTGGAAGGCATTCTGCAGTCCTGCAGAGGCGATGTGGTCCAAGCCATTGAGCAGGTCCTAGGTGGGAAAGGACTTGAGCCAGACTGTGGGGACCCACCACACTCAGAAGATGTGGAAAATGCAGCCTTTCAGAGAGCTTCGAATTTTGGTCTACCTGGAACTGGTTTTGGAACTCTTGGTAACAAATCAGCTTTTTCTCCTCTTCAGACCACACCTGTTTGTTACAGAGGTGATTCAAGTGTGTACAGCTTAAATCCTAGACTAGCTGTTAGTCCATTCCGGTTGGCATATTCTTCTCCAGGACGAGGGATAGCAGGTTTCGTGTCACCGTACCTGCCGCCTGGCTGGGTTCCAGCATTGCCTTTTCGGCCAGTCTTGGATTATGCCTTTTCAGAGACTATTAGGGATTCGTCCTACCTTCCTAGTAAGCACTCACTAGCTGGTGGTAGACTACTCAGCAGGCCCAGCCAGGGCAATGTGTAATGTACCCGCCCATTCTCCCGTTCTGCACTGTTTCTAGAAACATGCAGCGCACACAACACATCTCCTAATATATGTCCAGAAGTATATTTCACTTGCATTTGGGGAAGTACCCCTTTCCTCACATGTGCGTGAAATACTAGCCCTTAAAAATTCTATTTTTTTTAACAGGCAATATAAAAACTAGGTTTGAAACTGCTTGCATTTATTAATGGAAAGAAGCATTTGAACATTATTATATGTGCCTTGAATAAAGCTGTTTTAGGAAAAATCTTACTTTTTGGCCTAAATTATTTATAATGTTGCTATTTTAAAACTACTTTTTATTTTAGTGCAAAATAGGGCTTATAGCCTATAACAAGTTTATAGTTGTGAAGAGTAATCCAGTGTAATACAAAATGAACAAAGAGGAAAAGTTTAAAATTCTAAGTAATGATTTTCTAAAATTTTTTCTCTTCTATTCCTGTTCACAGAACAAAACAGTTAACAAAATATTTTATATTTTTCAGGTAAGTGATCAGTAGTAAAAATTTTGAGAAAGTTGAAGTTCTAATTTTTTGCAGTATTTTATTTTTTACCCTCAGTGACCATTTGTAAAAGCCAATATCAAATTTTAAAAATTCTCTTTAAAGTTAGCATTGTGAATTTCACAAATGCCTATTAAATAAATCTTAGGAAATGAGGCCACGCCATCTTCTGGCCACTATCTCTAATTACAACTCATCCCCGCAGAATTAGACGCACATTGTTTTCTGTAAGTATAAACTAACTATTTTGGAAATGAACATTTTGAATCGTTCTGCATTAAAATTTTCATGTTGTAAACAGCATTTCTATTGTGGATGATTTTAGTGTTTCAGTGTGCTTGTTCCTGTGTCTGGGGAAATAAACCTTCTGCACAGGTTTGAGACTAGACTATGGCTCCCATTCTCAGAAGTAAAGATAATTTTGCTCAAAAATACCTGCCCAGACAAATATTGATTGATTCTACACAGATGATGCTAAGTGCATTAAGGACAGATAAGATTTCCACAGGGGAAAATTGCCATTAAGATTTAGAGGTATTCTTGAGGTTTTAAAATTACATTTTGTTCCCCATCTGGAGCACCTGAAAGCTGTTTATTTCAGTCAGTGGAAAGTCCCCGAGGAAACTGCTTACAAAACAATTTTATGAAGTTTTCTTTATGTGTCATCATTTTTGTAGAAGACAGTAACTTCATTGTTATTGTTAGGAATAAACGAAAACCCAGCTGTTGTATGAATTAGAGACATTTTAAACAATTTGAGTGGCATGAGTCACTAAAGATTTCCTTAACTATATGTGTATATATTTAGATAGATAGATAGATAGATAGATAGATAGATAGATAATACACTAAACTTACCAGTTTTATCACGGAGGTCTGTGGTAAAGCCAATAGGAATATATATCTAAAACATTTTACCAGCAAATAAATTACTACACAGTATCTTTAGGATGCAAATATGTTTAATGATTATGCATTAATTTCAGTTGTGTGAATATGAGAAAGAAGATTCATTCACTACTCATGTATTATATAAAGCATTTTTTAGAGTCTGAGCCTAAGTCCTACTACAATGCCTGGCAAATAGTTGATATTCAATTGATATATACTAAGTGAAGTTGTTTTTCAGATAATTGATTGCTTTGAGACTTCAGTAACACCAAAGAACTCTACAAAATAACCTATAGATGTATACTTTGTGTACAGTTCAGTGGGATTCATGTTATAATTCATGATTCTTAAATTGTTTTCTGTTACATTAATTCATTTATTAAATGCCATTTTTGAAATGCACTACGTCCTATAGAGAACATCAAGTGAAAATGTTTTGCTCTGAAAGAAGTTACATTATACAATAGAGATCTGGGTTAAAAACAGTTCTAGAATTGGTGAGTACTTCTGTGATGTATATAATGATGTGCAGATATTCACTGGGGTTACTGAGTTGCTTTTGATCTAAGAATAACAGTCACTTGGAGTGTTGAAATTTTAAACATAATAGTGTTAGATGTTAATTTATATAATACTTTTCTTACACCTTAAAATACCTGCAGGACTTAATCTTACAGATCATTTGTCCAACGAGTAAATAGAATGTGAGGAAACTGAAACCCAGGAGTGGTGGTGTGCAGGCGCAAGGTTAATTCTATGAATCGTCACAAGAAATTTTTCTTACTGCAGCAGTTTCAGGTTATTAGATCTGAGGAAGAACTTGTGTGTGTTTTGTTTCTTCAGACCTTTTTAGTGTGTCTGACCAATAAAAGGTGTTCAAATATTATTTACTGACTGAATTAAGTAAAAGTCAAACAAACTATTAGGAATTAATTCAGAACCTACCTATTAAAGTGCCTGGTTTCTGTATGCACTGAGCTGTATAGAAGGGGTGAGGAGACAAGTACAAGACATAGCTTCAAGCTGCTCACGGTCTATACCCAGTATGCAAAAAGCAGCCGGCTAACCAGTGTTGGCACCATTTGACAATACTGGTACTTTAGTGAGTTCTTTGTACGTGAGTTCTTGGCATTTACGCCCGTGGGTCCTGCTTGGAGACTGAAATCCTAAGCCACTAATTAGGTGGGAAGGCGGAGGGGCACAGATGATAAGCTCTATTGTATATGACTTACATGACCTGGGTTTACTCTATGTAGATTCGTCATGGACAGATGACTGACAACAAAAAAACTATTTTTTTCACGGTTCACAACTGGCCAGTAGTGGACTGGCTGCCTTGTATGTTAATTCATCCTCTTACTGAAAATATGTAGAAAATACCAGCTAGAGACCTGATTGATGGGACTTTCTTTGCTTCAGTGTTGGTATAGAATCACTTATAAACTAATCAGAAATGTAAATATTTGCTAAATAAATGAATGAATATATTTTAGTTCTAAGACCATGCAAATGAAAATAGCCATTATTTGTCAGTAAAACTGCCATTTTGCTCAACAAAACTTTTCCTATGTTGTAATCTGGGAGAAGGTAAAGGAAGAAAGCAGATGGCTTACAAGGTTTGCACGCTGGTGAACATAGTGTGAGGTGCACAGACCTAGGGAAAAGAGGTCTCCAAGAGGACATGGAAGGGAGGAGGAGATAACTTTAATGAAGTGTTATGATGTACACACCAATATGTCTTCCTAGAAGGAGCACTTATTTTGGAGTTGAGATTGAGGATGGATTCAGCATTACAGTTTGGGCAGGTTCTGTCCGGTATCTGGACATTTGTTTCTTCTCAGTAAAACAAGGAAAATACCTAATGTGCAAGATTCATGTAGATAGAAGGTAACTCATGTAAAATGCAGAGTACAATAATGCTTCTGTACTGGGTGCTAAATAAATAACTGGCTGTTACTACTTTGTGTAAAGATAGTGTCTTTGTCCCCTAGTGGTTGTTGCGCAACACGGAGTACTGAAATGCAATTTAATCCACTTAGTGGATGTAGAACCCAGGGGACCATCATTACCTGAACACCCAGGCTAAGTTCCAGGCTTCTCGTCAGGTTGTTCTTTTTGTAAATGAGCCACGCTTCCTTATGACACCATTGCATATGTGTTTTGGAGTCTTTCAAGGGCTCTGTGAAGAACATGGGTATCAAACCATAGTTTTGTATTCCTGCTTCATTCATCAGTCAGGATTAGTGTATGTGGAAATGCAGCAGGTAAAGAAATACCTCACACAAGCAGAAGATGAGCAGGGAAGCAGTCTGGTAGAGGAAAATTGGGAGATCTGAGTATTATTAATTAATCTGTTCAAATCAAGAGTAGGTGGGCAAATGAAAACTTTCAGGAAATTGGCAAAGACCAGTATGTCCAGTCACTCAGATTGTTCGCACATGGGTGGGAGGTGTGAAGAAGTTGGTGGGAAGCCAGTGTTTGCAGAGCTGTGTGAGTCTGGAGCGGGTACCTTGTGGGTCAACAAGGGCAGCAGCAGGACAGGTGGATGTGTAGTCGCGAAGATGACTGAACATCACTGGGTGCCTTGACCTTGCTGACTTCGGTTTTGCATAGACCTGACAAGTCTCATGTCAGTTTCTTGGGCCAGCAACTATTCCTCTGAACAATGCAGGGCATAGGATTCTGGGAAATGTAGTTCTCAGTCTAGGCAAACTAACTTACTATAACCCAGTACACTATAGTTCTTATTAGTTCAGCTCACCTACTCACGTATATTAACTAGTTTACTTCCAAACAGAGGCAAAAACAAATCATCTAAAATCGCTATAGCTAGTCTTTGTACATCAAAAACGTGCTAGTCCACTCCTGAAGTGGACACAACATGACTTACCCAGTTTTGGGTGGTGCTCATTCATCTTTCAACTAGTGAACTTCGTTTCAATATCTTGTAAGTTTAATCCAAGTTAATAGAGTTAACTACAGCTAGTGAATCTGTTGTTCTAGCAGGGAATTACAGGAGGGAGAAATTGCTATGTACAGATGATCCCTGAGTACAGTAGGTTTACTTGGAATCCCGGATTACAGTGGGCTTTTGACTTTGTGTTGGGGAAAAGAGACAGGCGTTCAGTAGAAGCCCCAGTTTGGGTGAGTACTTAGGTACTGGGAAATAGCAGAGAGCCTCCTTTCTCAGCCTCAACATCACGTGTGTAAGACACAGATACTCTACTAGGTATTATTTTGGCAAGATTTGAGGCTTGGTATGTTATATATTAAATATGCATTGATTCCTGATACTTCCATCTTGCAGTGGGTTTATAATAGGTTATTGTAAGTCAGGGTCATACACACACAGATACACATACACAAATACACTTTGAAGCAAAGAAGACAATCATCTACTAGGACACATGCTTGGTCTTGGGACTGTAACTTGTCCTGAGATCACAGATATATCTATAACTTTATTCTGACACCCTGCGTTTTAGATTCCCTTGGCCCCAGAATGTGTCTCAGTTCATTGTAGTTACTGTGGTGAGTGATCCAGATCCTCGTTCCTATGAGAAAGACTCTGTGCCACTAGCAATCCTACTTCTCTTAGGTCGTTGCAGCTTTCCATTAATTTTTACTATGAAGTACAGGAAGAGTACGTGACATTCTACAGAGAGAGGCCGCCCTGTGCCTATGGTGCTGCTGGCATAAGGTGCCCCAAACAGTCGGCGGTGGTCTTATGGTCTAGGACGACATTATGGTCTCATGAAATCATTCTGTCTTGGGAAGTAAAATGCATAAAAAAAGCCAAAAGTTGTAGGAAAAGGGAACAGATTTTCCTGGGGAATTATTAGGATTAATATGGTAGATACATTTCCAAATCCTGTGATTTTCAGATTCATGTATTCTGACTGTAGGAAAAATAGCAGTGCATATTTACAACTGATTCAGAAAAACATCATTCTAGCCCTATATAGGACTTTATCCAGATGGTGCCATAACAGTTGTCCAAAGGCCATTCCACAATTTTATTAGACCAGCTGTTTCAAGATGAGGGGATCATGATGATAGCAGGGAGTTCCATAAATGCGAGCCCAGTGTTGGACTTAATCGGTATAAAATGAGTTTCTCAGAAGTAATACTGTATAGAATACTATGAAGGGGAAAAAGCATGCTATAAATCCACAGATGGTGGCATTAACAGTACTGTTAAGGGTAGGGAAGGCATGATGTGCATGAGTTTTTTTCCACTGAGAACAAAGATCTCCTTTTGTGTTGTTTCCGTCCACCATATTCAGCCTGTCACCAGGTGGCTGGCTCACGTTACCAGGGAGTGAGTGGGGCCATTTCAGGAGCCGTGTGCCGGTCTTTGGTCCTGGCCAGCTGGGTCATACCCAGTTGGCCTCTGTGAACGGAAGTCCCTGTTGTGCTTACACATAAGCTCCGTCTCAGCTCCCATCGCCCTTCTCTTCATGAGCCAATGGGAAAGTTATGAGAGTAAAAGAAAGGGTTACCTTGTACAAAGGAATATTAAGATAGTCTTCAAAGGTTGCCTTTTGTGAACATTTATGAGACAGAATGTATATATTTTTTGCACATTTGGAGACGTCTTTCCACATACCTTCTCTTTCACCTTGTTAACTGATTTTTGTCCATAATGTTTTTCCTAAGGTGTTGACCATCCAGCCAAACTTACCCACCACGCATGACTCACGTGTGCGTCTGTTCTCTGTGTCCAGGAAAAATGAACGATCAGGTGCGTAGCTTGAGGATTTTGCCCCTGGAAACACTGTCTTCATCATGATCCTTCAGTATCACCTGTAGTGCTGCATTTCCAGTTCTCATTGTTTCAGAATAAGTAGAGAGAAAACTGTTATTCTGCATTCTGCTCCACAGGAGAAAGGAGTCATGTGGCAGAAGGAGGAACTATAGGGAATTTGATCTAATTTAAATACAACTTATGACGTCCAAACCTGTGGTGCAAAATGAGTCTCTTGCTTCCATTTGATTAATGCTCCGTGAGGCTTGATGGATCAGGCGCACCCTTTTAATGTGAGAACTTGATGCCACATGGCTATCTGATGGGCAGTGCTAAGACTTCAGTAGTTCCTTGTAAGAAGGAGGAAGCACTTTGTCAATAGGAGAGATATTTCCTGCAGAAAAAGCACACTGTTCTCCAGGATCCAGGAAGGGCACACTGATTTACTATGCGAGTCTACCAAAGATTTCCCTCAGGGTCCTTTACTGTGACAGACACCTCAACCGCTGTGAGATTTGCTGAGTCAGCTAGCCTGAGAGGTAGGGTACACAGCATGGCAGCTGGTTCTGTTGCAGAACCTCCTTTTCATTCTGTGTCTGACTGAAAACAAAAGTATATTGGGTTATTTGATAAACAAATAGAAGTAAAATGGCCAAATCATATATTGATTGCAGTCAAAATACAGAAGCCCACTTTTAGACCTAGCAGGCAAGAGCTACAGAAACATTTTCCCCACCTGATAAGAGATATTTCAGCATGCACCAGACCACAGAGCCCTAGAAACTTCACAAATCTGAATTTTTATTGGGTTTCTCCTCTTCACCTTTGGCAAATATTTTCTATTTCTTGTCGGGATTACTTAGCATATCACCTTTCGTATTTATTCTTCACATTTCACTTTTTGTCCACTTCTTCCTGTTCTTTTTTCTGTGCTTTCGTTCTGCTGGAAGGTGAAATTTCACATCATCTGTGCTGTGAATTTTCTTCATGTCCTGTAGCATAAAGAAGAAAACAAGTTCTTGGTAGGCTGCATTAGTGCAAAGGGCTGGGGAGGTAATCTGGTGTTTGAATCTGGAACGTCTCCTACCCACCTGCGCACTCAGGAGAGGGCTGTGGCCGGTCAGTGGATTACGAAGGTCCCAAAGCTGACTTACTGTTGAGAGGTGGGGCCTGATTAGAGCTCCCGTTGCCACTGGGAGCTTGGCCGCAAAGGTACACCTCCTTCCCTGACACCTCTCTGCTTTCTCTGCTTCCTGTCACTGTGATGCCCGCAGCTTGCCTCTGCCCAGACCCTTCTGCTGTGCCCTTTCTGCCTTGGAGTCAGCTACCCATGTACTGGAAATGTAAGCCAAAATAAACTTCTCTCCTTGACACCGTATCAGGTACTGCGTGTCAGTGCCAGACAGTGACCGAGACAATAGAGCCCTAAGGTGGGGTGCTAACGTGTTACTGTTTTTGGTGGCCCACAAGTGTAGACAGAAATATTTATGAGATAAATGCAAAACAAAGAACGGAAAACTGTTGAGGGACTCCAAAAAGGGGACATTTGGAAATACAGCTGCTGTTGCAGTTACTTCTTAATTAAGTCTGTGGTAGTATATTGTCATTTTCCGAGACCCAGCACCTTTCTATCAGCACAAATAAGTGAGTTAAATGAGAATGTGAGAAGACCCTTTCAATCTGTAGCATTGTCACAAGCTTGCAGTCTCGCCAGGAATGTGCGGTTCCGGACTTGCCCTGATGCTTATTCCAGTCCTGTTCTTCGTTGGGTTATGGCTCTTACCAAGCAGCAAATATTTCTCCACAGTTTTCCCCTCCCCCAGCAAAAGAAACCCTGCAGTATTAAAAAATCTTTCCTGGAATTCAAGAAACAAACATCCGGAGGGTGTTCTTAGTTCATGCAAAAATGCTAATTGATTTTTTAAATTCAATACCAAATAAGTAAAAAAAAAACTCTGGGCTATAGAGAATGCAAATTGACCTAGAAGATAAAAGTAAGTGGCAGGAAATTAGCTTATAGTGTCTCTTGTCGGCCAAGCTCCAAGCAGGAACTTGGACACACAGTCAGGCAATGACCATGGAGTCCCTTTAAATCTGATGTCTTAAAAACAGAAACAATATTTACTCAATTTTCCAATAGACATGTATTTTCTGTTAATAAAATGGAATATTTATGTTACAAATGAGGCTTTTTTTTCTGACGCTAATCACTACAGCATTTAAATTGTCTGGAGTTATCTTTGCGGTACTGTTTTATCATTCAGACTCTAAAGTGGGCAACTCACAATGACAGTTTTGTGGAAATTTTTAATTTTGTTTAGATTATCTTTTAATTTTCTTTTGTCTTTTTCTGTGAGCAAAACATTTCCCATTCTTTGGAGCCTTCTGATTTCTCTCCAGTTTCCTGATTTTCTGGATAGCAAAAGATACTGGGTGACAGACATCACAGCTAAACGCACAGATCTAAAGTGTGAACTCTTAATATTGTGACTTTCTGTCGGATTTGGGGTGATAGCTGAATTTTTAATACCCCAAACTTTCGTCTGACAAATGAGGTGGTAATAATAATACCTAACTCAGAGGATTGTTGAGAAAGAAGTAGTTCAAATAGTAAGAAATAATACAGCCACATCAATCACTTCAGCACTTTAGAGCATTAAGGCTCTGTAAATGATGTCTATGATTTTTTTAAAAATTAACAATTTAGATGATAAAACCATTGTCTCTTGCAAAATGCCTTCACATCACATGAAATCTTCAAATTTTCTAATGGAAAATTTTCACATGAAATCTTCAAATTTTCAGTTTTCGATGGAAGTAGCCACAGGCCTTAGGCTGTGTCAGCTGTCCCTTCATCTTGTGTGGGTTTTACACCTTATTCACACAAGGAGTGATTTTAAAATTTCCACTTGAGGGCACTGTCTACTTTTCTGGGTGCTGAAATACTAGAAATGGCTACTTCACAAGGGATGTTGGGACCTCAATGTAACATTATCATTCTTTCCAATTTATTCCAGAGGCATGTCAACTTTCCTCACTGATCAGTGCCTAACCAGATGCCATTCTGATTTAGGATGAGCATTTTATATTAAACATTTCATTAATTCTCAAGTATCTTCAGAATGCTTATTCTAATTTTACACACAAGTAAACAGTCTGAGAAAAGTTGAGTAATTCTCCCAAATTTTCCTAACTAGTGTGTAATATAAAACTTAGGTTTATGTATGAGTCAGTCTACCTACAAAATTTTTTTACATTCTTCCTTACCATCTCTTTGTATAAACATATATGAATATATATGCATGGGCATACAATATATAAATGCAATTTTATAATTTAGTAGGAAAGCATATTACACATAATATTTGTATATTTATACATAATGTATAAATAGGAGCTTAATTGGGGAGGAATAGGATACTCATTCTGAGAAATGTCAGAACTGGATAGCGCATTTGGCTCACATTATGCACCACAGGCAAACCCGGTGGGCCCATGTCAAAAGCATGTTTCTCTATGTAAACATATTTATATATTAGTACTATATATATATATATATATATATATATATAAAACACTTGTCCACTACCTTGTAAAATTACACATAGATTATATTTCGAAACAGGTTCAAATTTAATATCTTGGCGAAGAAGACACACAGCTACAACTGTTTGCCTGCAGAGGAAATTCTGTTTACTTGCTGTATAATACAATAAATGGGCCACAGCGCCAGCATCCCCAGCTGTCACACTGCCCTGGCAAGCTAAAATAACATACAAATTATTGTCTAGAAACAATTTTTGTTGTTACCAACAGTTGGCTTTAACTAAAAGAAAGCACTGCAATCTATTTACCAGGTGAAGTATTTTTTCTCCTCATTTCTTACAAAATTGAATTAGGTAAAGACTATAGCATTATTTATGTCTGTAGAAGATCAATTTCCTGAGCTGATTAAACCACTAATTTACATAAGGTTACCATTTCCCAACATGAAAAACAGCAAAGTAGGCGCTGTACCTCATTACTCCACTTCCATGGAAACAAGTTTCCTCTAGTTAACTCGGCTGGTGTCTACCTCACTGCCCCCTTCCTAGAAGATGTCTCGATTGGATGCTGTGTTTTGCAAGCTTTTTAATATTATAATCAGAATGAGAAGAGCACTGAAGCAATTATTTCTTGAGTTTTGTATAAGTGAGCACTTCTGGCATCAAGAATCAATAGAAATAGTTACCGGATGTGCCTTGTGCATAGGGCTCCGTGCTGAGCAGGCATAAAGCATGTTTCCCAGCGAGGGGTGGTGGCATATGATTGTAATTCCAGCACTTTGGGAGGTTGCACAAGAGCTTTGAAAGTTTGAGCCTAGTTCCAGCAATTTAGTGATTTAACGAGATCCTGTCTCAAAATAAAATGTGAGAAGTGGTTTGGGATGCTTCTCAGGGTGAATCCCCTTTTCAACTTCTACCTTTGAGGCAGGGTTTCCCTCAGTCACTCAGTTGCCACAGCTGGGCTCTAGCTTGCTTCCTTGCCTCAGCCTCCCAGCATGCTGGGACCGCAGATGGGCTCTGCTACCACTGGCTTAGAGGTATTCTTACCACAGGGCAGGGGCTGATGCACGGGGCAGTGTTGGGCAGCACAGAAAGGCCCAACCTTGATCTAGGTGTCTACACCTCCCAAAACATTGCTTACATAGTGCTTTGTTACTTTTGGTACAGTTAATAGGGCCCAGGCATTTTGAGGAAAGCAATGGTCCTGGATGGCCACAGTTTAGTAGGTTAGCAAGAAGCTGGCTCAGCAAGTCTGAGCTAATTTAAGAGAAAAAGTGCGAAAGGGCGATGCCATTCTGCCCACACAATAGTTCCACAGGAGTACATCCCTCCTTAGGAAGCCACTGCTGGATGTTGGTGGCCTTGATGGATGTGTCTTCCAGTTCTACGCTACCCTTTTCCTCTGCATTGTTAAGGAAGTCGTTTCCTTCTCTAGAGCTTTTCTGAGTTGCATGCAATAGAGGTCTGCCCAGCCTAACACAGTCCCCTGTGTGGGACAGAAGAGACTTTCAGGGACTGTGTATGCTCTCTGTAATTTAAAAAAAAGCCATACCTGATTGGCACAGGTGATGTTTGTAATCATAACCACCTTACAGGACAATTTACTTATAAAATGCCCTGTGTAAGGAAGTAGGGAGAAACTATGAAATGAATTAAAATTTAAGGTCACAGCAAAAACTGTATTTTCTTCAAAATCTGGCACATTACTGGTGCTCACAAGCAAACACCCAACTAATGCACAAGATGCAGATGGGTTTGCATAGGTATTTCAGTACATTAAGTCTGTCCATGCTTGCTAGAAAGGAACATATTTAAGAACCCAGATCATGAAACCAGTTTTGATTTAGGCTCATCAAAGTGGAAATTTTTTGAGAACATATCAGTGGAAGTGTTAACGTTAGATAACAATATGTTATAAATTTTAACACTGACCTTTAACATTCCAAGAGCAGGCATTGCCTGAGGCTTTGCACTGTCATTGCTTCAAGTTCTAGTGGAACGTGCTTTCCTTCAGCCCCCTGCCCCCCAGGCGCTATTTGATGGACTCTGAGAAATGTCAGAACTGGATAGAGCATTTGCCCCACATTATGTACCACAGGCAAACCTGGTGGGCCCATGTCAAAAGCATAAAACTACATCATGAGTTTGTTTGAACCGCTTTGCCTTGGTCTTTCTACCAATATAGAGTCAATTATGACTGAACTTCTTGGCTCAGACCTCAGACTTCAAAGTACACATAGGATTGATCCATTGACCACTGCTGTGCTTTGGGAAGGAGATGCTGTTTTCCAAACTATAGAGAGCCAGAGGGAAATTTGTGTGAGTCTAGGAAAATTATAAGCAGCACCAAAACAAGATAATTATACCAAAAGATGTTTGCAGTGTAATGGTTCCTTAGCAAAGACAACCATTTTAGTTCAATAAAATATAAAACCAACCAAATCTTTTTTGCATATTAAAATGTGCTTGTTTTGTGAAATCAAACAATGTTGGAAGAAGTGCAGTAGAACACCTTGCTTCCTTTCAGTGGATTCTTTTATTAGTTTCTTTAGTATATTTAAATAGGTTTTTAATGTAAATTTAAGCAAGTAAACATTATTATTCCTATCCACTGTTTCAAAAGTACCACCTTTATTTGTTTCATTTACAAATGTATATTGGTGACTTGTCTGTGTCAAACTCAAGCAGAATATTCCAGTAAATGGTTGTAAAAGTTAATGTGAATGGTTTTCCATTGACAGTCACTTGTGATTGGTGATTTTTTACTATTACAAACAGTATTGCAATGGATAACTTTGAATATATGGTATTGTCTTTGTATTTAATTATATCTATAGGATAAACTCTGTAAAACTGTATCCTGATAATTTATAGTTTTGAAAAATATTGCCAAACTTCAAATAAGTTTAGGGAATTTGTAATCCCAGAAGGAATTTATAAGCCTGATTAATACATTACATCAGAGATGTTTGAGTTTTTAACAGACAAAAAATTTGAGTTTTTGGATAAAAATTCACATTAATGTAGTTTTAATCTGCATTTTCTTATGGTAAAATTAAAGACCTCTACAGCTATTTGAGGACGATTTGGATTTCCTGATCATATATTGTGCTCATTTTTCTATTAGGTTCCTACTCTTTTATTGAAGTACCTTTCTTAAACTTTCTGAAGAATTCTATAATGGGGAGAGTAGCATTTTGTTTCTGGGATGTAAGTTTGGCAATTTCACTATGGTGATGGTTTTATCCTATGGAGGTTTTGCTTTTAATTCTAATGTCTATGGAATAGAGTACACTTTTCTTTTCCTCTTCAGTTTCTGAATATTTTATTTATATTAGAAAGACCTGCCTACTTCATATATATATATATATATATGTATATATATATATATATATATATATATAGTTTTTTTTTTTTCGGTACTGGGGATCGAACTCAGGACCCTGCGCTTGCTAGGCAGGCGCTTATTCCACTGAGCTATATCCCCAGCCCGACCTGCCTACTTCAAAGTAATAAGAGTTATTGTAGGTTTTATCCTACTAGTGTACTATCTGATTATATTATTATTAATAGCTATAAATGATAATATAAATTTGCAAAATGTGGTTATCAATGTGGCTATTAATGAAACAGTAAATACTACTTACATTTACACTTACATTTACACTTACTACTTACATTTACACTTTTAATACAGAGCTCTTTGATTTTTGGCTTTTCAGTTTCTAAGTGAAAAGTGCTTTTAGATTTTACTTTTAAGTTACTATCTACTTTTATACATTTTCATTACAGAATATTATTTATTCTACTTTTGAAATTTCACTGCATTTTTTTGCGGTCTGATGTCTCACTGTTAATATAGTTCTAGTTAATCTTTCTCCTGAATACTTTGTGCTTTAAAAACATCATTATATTATGAAATGTTTTGACATTATGACTTTTCCATCCTGTGATTTGTATCATTTATGATTATAAGGTGACTTTTGACTCTTGATTCTTTGCATGGCCAAGCTGATCTGTAGATATTTATATGATAAACTGTGTCTATTTTTGCATTTGTGTGGTATGCCTTTCCCTAAGCTTTCATCTTCAAACTTTCTAAAGGACCTTGTATTAGTAATGTGTATATTCACAACATAGAATTAGGTTACTACTTATAGTTCAATCAGAAAATTGATTTATCTTTTCAGGGGAGTTAAAATTTTGTGTTTATTAATATAATATGCTGCTAATTTTAATCACATCTTTTGATTTCACAGTGGCTATTTCAGTGAATTCAGCAGTCTGGTTTTGAAGCAGTGGAGGATTACTCTTTAAATAGTACCCAAAAAGTATGGCAAATCATGACCTGGTTTTTAATCTCTCTGTGGAAGTAGTGGGCATCATTTTCGGTCACATTTCACTGGCATAATAAGGTAATACCACATTTTATTTGAAAATAGGAAGGATGACACCAGGAACATTGTGCACAGTTTAAGATTACTAAACTGATTGTTTGACATTTTGATTTGTGACTTTCAAGCTCATTACATAAGTCTTTAGGAAGTCTTATTTCAGAGTAAAATTGTGCTAGAGAGGCGACTTCCAAATACTTTTTGATGTTTTACTTGGTCAGCAAGTTTGTCTTTATGGAAACTCTGAATGAAATGAATTATTGATATGGAGTAAGTTTGACTATTTAAAATACTTGGTTAAGAGAGAAAATAATAATTATAATAATGTTAGCAATGAAATTAACTTGCCATAATAGCATGGTACCTCAGCAATAGCCAGTATTCAAATAATGTTTATCAAATGACTCTTGTAAGAGTGATCTTTATGGTTATAGAGAATTCTACTCTAGGTCTCCTACCACCGTCAGTGTAATAGATAACTTGTGAAAAGACATGAAATTTCAGTGAAAATGGATGTCTGTTCTTTGTCATCATTAAAATGCTAGCTTTGTTCAGACTCAGGTAAAGATAAGAGGCAAATATTTTTCTCTGGTGAACTTTAAAGAAATAGATTATTACTACCATTTTTGAGCATTTAATGTATATTGGACATATTAATAACTTAATAAAGTTGGGATTATCTTATGTTCATGCTCACTTTCTGATGTTAAAATTTGCCTGGGTGTTCTGCTAGTACAATAATGGAAGATGATTTCCCTATAGGAAGTTTAACTCTAGAAACTGTTTCATTAGTGAAAACTTACTGACATGCTTGGAAAGTTCCATTTGAA
Source organism: Dinomys branickii (assembly GCA_004027595.1). Taxonomy (NCBI): domain Eukaryota; kingdom Metazoa; phylum Chordata; class Mammalia; order Rodentia; family Dinomyidae; genus Dinomys; species Dinomys branickii. The sequence goes on from PVLD010016954.1 coordinate 26,447, forward strand.
TATAAATACAGTTTTCATTCAAACTGCATGTTATTCCAAGATAAAAATTATAAAGATATAAAGTAGATATCCTGTGGGGGTTAAACATCTTAATCTTCACTTTGCAGAATTCTAAAATTCAGAATTAATTCAGAATTATAAAATTTACATAGTTTTATGTTTATTTTTCCTGTGTATCTTATGGAGATGCAATAATATTTCAGTTATTCCTTTATATGTACTAAATATTAGCTCATGATATCTAAGAAATAAAACATGTAAAAGTGTATCATACTTTTCCATTCAGTGTGTCTCTGAAATGGCACAATAGCCTTAGATCAATATCTCTTACTGCTTCATACTGCTACATTTAAAAACACCGTACCCGTTTTTATTATAGATATAAACTTTTAGGAGCTATGCTCAATTATACTAAACTTCTGTCACTTGTGAGTAGATTGACTGCGGTATTTTCATGCCAGCAAGAGCTAATTTTTATACACAGCCTGAGGTAGGGAGATGAAGCTTGGTCTTTCTTTGTTTGTGACTATGCACTTTCTCTAGCACTATATGTTCAGAAGACTTTCTTTTCCTCACTCGCTAGTACTAACAGCTTTGTTAAAAATCAGGTTATTGTATGCATTTGAGTTTATTTTGGTACTCTCATTCTGTTCCATTAATTTATATTTTTATCCTATGTCAGTACAGTTCTGTCTGATTACTGTTGTGATATTATTGTACCATTGTCCACAGTTGTGGACAATGGAGTCATGTCCTATTTAACCTCCTAGAAAGCCTGGACTGACTCCTTTTACCTTTCAGCATGGGAAAGTCTCAAGGAAAAAAAAATAGCTCTAAAACTGAAGTTCCTATGGCTTTTTATTAATAAAACAAAAGGCAAAAGAAAGACAACTGCAGGAATTTACATACAGGACAGAGGAAGGACATGCAAAGGCTGGGGTGGACTGCTCCATGACTGATCTTAGAGTGAATCTAAGAAATTAATCAGAGTACGGGGAGGACAAGCGCCAGGGCCTACATTCTGTAAGGCATTCCAGAGGATCTGGGCCACGTCTCCAAAGGTCCCTTTTCTCTGCATATATATCTCACACCTAACTCTGGCCAGGGCCCCCATATTGTTGGTCAGTACGTGTAAATATTCCTTCTCATTTGGAATTGTCCTTGACTCGTCTGGGCCCCTTGCTATCCCATATGAACTTTAGAATCAGCTTGCTCATTTTGTCAAAAAAATTGAGATTTTCATAGGTTTTGCTTGGAACCTATATGCCAGTTTGTGGTGTTTATTTGAATCTCCTTTAATTTCTTTGAACAATTTCTCCAGTTTCTGAGTGTGTCTGACTTTGTTGTTACTCTTTTTTTTTGATATCACAAATGGAATTGTTTCTTTTTTTTTTATTATTACTGCAAGTGTATATACATACAGTTGAATTTCCTGTATTGGTCTTGTGTCCCACAAATTTATGAACACATTTATTAATTCTATTAGTGTTTAATGTGTTTTTTTAGGATTTATTTCAATACAAGATAGTATTAGTAATGAAGTGAAATTATCTTACTCTTTTTTTCCCAATCTAGATTTTTTTTTTACTTCTTTTTCATGCCTAGCTGCTGTGGTGAGAACCATCAATACAATATTAAATACATATGATGAGAGTGTTTACTTTGTCTGCATCTAATCTTAAGGAAAAAATTCATTCTTTTACCATTAATTATGATGTTAACTGGACTTCCGTAGAGTCCCCGTCTGGTTGAAGAGTTTACCTTCTATTCCTAGTTTGTGTGTATTTTTAATTGTGAAGTGGTGCTGACTTTTTTCAGACAATTCTTTCTATATGGGGTGAGATGTTTGTGATTTTACAAACTTTTTGAAATGATGTAGTAAACTGATTAATTTTCAGATATTAAACTAACTGCATCCTGAGATAAATATTACTTGATCTTGGGTTATAATTTTTTCATTCAGTTGCTGTATTTGGTTTAGTAGTGTGTTTGTAAGTCATTTTCCTATTTCTAGTATAAAGGATCCAACAATTGCACCTTAAAGGAGAAATTCACTTGGCTCAGAGTGGATTCAGTCCATGGTTAGACAGAGATGAAGAAAGACAGAAAGGAGGAGGGAAGGAATTAATACAAGCATGTATCCCACCAGACCACATCCCTGGTGAACTGCATCTTCTGATCAGACCCCATTTCTGAGCACCTGATACTTTTGGGGGACATTTACATCTGAACCATAATAATATTTTGTTGAGAAATATTGCATTGCTATTCATAAGAAATATTCACCTATGGTTCTTATTCTTGTGATGTTTTTGTCTGATTTTGGTAACAGCATAATACCTCAAAAGATAAGTTGAGATTTTTTTCTTCTATTATTCAAGTAGTTCTTAGTATGTTTGGTAGTCTTCATCAATGAAGCTATATTGGCATAGGCTTGTGTCTACCTTTTAAAATTTAAATTCAGTGTCTGAAGACAGTTTATAGGTCTAATCTATTTGTTTATTCTAAGATTAGTCTATTTCTTGTATGCTGTCTAATTTTTGGTATAACATTTTTTTTACATTATTTTTATTTACATAAGATTGGTTATAATATATATATGTATACATATATATATATTGGTTATATTAGGAAGAGGTAGCAATTTTTTTATCTTTTCAAAGAATCTGCTTTTCTGTTCTTTAGTTCATTAATATGTATTTTAGTAATTTTTTTCTCCCCACTATTTATTTATTTTTAGTTTTTTATGCAGGATCTCACTGTGTTAGGCTGATTTTGAATTCACTATGCAGGAACTCCCTAAGTTAGTGTTATACTCTCCCTGGTCTTCCTGCCTCAGCCTCCCCACTCCTGGGATTACAGGTGCACACCACAACATCTGGCTTCTTCTGCTATTTTTGGACGTATTTTATTCTTCACTTTCCAGGGTCACAAGTAGAAGTTTAGCTTATTGATTTGATATATTTCTTCTATTTCAGTGCAGACATTTACAGCTATAACTCTTTGACACATTGTTTTTAAGTATCTCACAAGTTTTCATGTTTTATTATGACTGGCATGCATTTCAAAGTGGTTCCTAATTTCATTTGTAAAATATCTCCTTTGATCTATTGGGTATTGAAGGAGCTGTTAATTTCTATATATCGGTGAGTTTACCTAATTTCTCCTTGTTATTGATTCCTGTGTTTTTAAAAATCATGGTCAGAGAATATGTATTATTTCTATTTTTATTTATTGAAGTTTATTAATGGTATAACATATGTCCTATCTTTGGGGAATTTTTTAAAAATTGTAAACAGATTCTCAATGAATCACTAAAGTGCCCAGGTAGGCCTGACTTTGATATCCTCCTGTCTGAGCCTCCCAGGGTATTACAGGCCTGTGATACCACGTCCAGCTTCTGGATTTATTATGGTTGCTGTTTAAATGATGTATCTTTTTTAACCCTTTTACCGCCAATCAATTTGTGTTTTCTTTAATCTAAAGTGCTTCTCCTGTAGATAAGATACAGTTGAATCATGTTTTACAGTCTAGTCTGAAAATTTTTGTTTTTGTTGATATTAAGTACTCCATTCATATTCAAAATTATTATTGATATAGTTGTGTTTATTTTCTGCCACCTAATATTTTTGTTTTTTATGCCCTCATGACTTTTATCTTTCTCTTTCTCCTTACTTTTATCTTTTATACTGAGTGATTGTTTACTAAGGTAGCATTTTAACTTTGTTAATGATTTTCTCACTGTATTTTCTGAGTTATAGTTTTAGTGGTTGCTTTAGAATTCACCAAATACATTTAAACTGAATTTATAAAATTACACAGTTACCTCTACAGATGCTCTGTGTTTGTGTTAATTTAAAATGCCATCTGAAGTCACTTGCTTTGAGCCTGGAAAATACTCTTTAGTACTTACTAGGCAGGTTTATTACAAATACATTACCCATTTTTAAAATTTTTAATATAGTAAATTCTTCATTTCACTTTGAGTTGGGAATGATAGCATTACTACATAGAGAACTATGGGTTGATAGTTAATTGTCTTTTTTGAACATGTAAAATATGTTTATCCAATTGCCATCTGGCCTATTGATTCTGCTGAGATTTTAGATGTTAATCTTAGTGAGATTCTGTTTTAAATTTGCATTGTTTTCTGTTGCTACTTTCAAGATTTTCTCTCTTTTACTTTCAGCACTTTCACTATAGTAGATTCACTTGTGGATCTCTGCATTTTTCCTATATATAGTACTTTGAACCTTCTGCATGTGCAGAAGTTTCTCAGCAAATTTGTTTCTCCTTTGTTTTTCTTTTATCCTTCTGATATGTTGGTTTGCTTAATCTTGTCTTAAATATCTAAGCCTCTGTTCATTTAAAAAAATTTTCCCTGTGTTTAAGCTTATACCATCTCTGTTAGTTTATCATCCCATTTGCTATTTCATTTTGCTATTTCAATCTGTTGCTTAGTCACTCTGGTAATTTTTTAAAAATTCAGTTACTGTAAGTTAAGTGCATATATTCTGCTTGGTTCTCTTTTTGCAATTTACATCTCTGGGCTGATATTCTCTACCCAACACTGCCTTGCCATCACACTTCTTTCCATGTAATACAGCTTCTGCTTCGGATCTACAAATACATTTGTAATGATTGGTTCATACTTTTTTCTGCTACATCAGACATCAGGTTACTTTTACAGACAAGTTTCTTTTGCTTGCTTCTCCCTCACATCCCATAGTAAGAGCCATGTTTTCCTGCTTCTTTGCAGGTTTCCTAACAATTGTTTGGAACCCGGGCATTATAGATCATACATGAGTACTCTGCCCCTCCTTCCATGGCTTAGTACTGGTATTTGTTCAGTCCAGGTTGTCTTATTTTAGTGAAGTCTCTTTTCCCTATCTACTAGTATTTGACCTCTGGTGGGGCTCTTCAGGTTCACACATGTTTGGACATACCCACAATCACCATGTGTCTTAGTTGATTTCTTCTCATTGCTGAGACAAAATATCAGATACCCAAAGTTAAAAGAGGAAAGATTTTTTTAGCTCACAGTTTGTGGAGGTTTTAGTACATAATCAGCTGGCTCCAAGGCAGGATGCATGGCAGAGGGGCAGCAGTTCATGGCGGAAGAAGACACCAAAGGTAACAAGAGCAAAAGGGGCCAACAAGCCTCTTTCTGCCCCTTTATCTGATCCAGACTGCTGGGATTAGAGCGGTGCCATTCAGTAGACTGATCCAGCAATCACCGAGTTTTAATCTCAGCCCCCATAATCCCAGCATTGCACAATGAGTCAGTCACAAACTCTAGATTCAGCTACCTCCAAAATGACTGCCCGCTTGACTGCATGAGGCTTTGCGTACATCTAGACACAAATCATAAAATCTTGTCATATTTAAATGACAACTATACCGTTAGAATTCTCTTAGGCTTTTTCTGACCCTAACTAGCTATTAAACTTGACTAGCTTCCAGTTTATTGCTTTATTATCAGCAATACTGCTTACACTATAATAATCAGCTTCTACTCCTCTACAAACACATCAAGTTGTAACTTTTTCAATGGATGAATAGTTTCTTTTTTTTTTCTTTTTTTTTTTGGCGGTACTGGGGATTGAACTCAGGACCCTGTGCTTGCTAGGCAAGTGCTTATTCCACTGAGCTATATCCCCAGCTCCTGGATGAATAGTTTCTGATGTCAGTATTCTTACCTTGAAGGACTCCACTTGGATTTCCTCTTTCCTAATTTTCCACTGTGTGATAGCCAGGCTTCTAGGTTATCTTCGCTAGGTCTATGAACTCCTTTCACCGTAACCCACTGCTTTTGGGAGTGCTGTCGTGTTCAAAGTTCTGCACGTTCTATTGCAATTAAGTCAGTACCCTTGGAAAGAATTTAGGTGCTTACTGTCCTCATGTAAAAAATGAATGTTAATGTTTCCTCCTTTTTGTGGAACTTCTAAATACCTGATAAGGAAGAGGGAAAAAGAAAAAGAGGGGGCAAGGGAGAGCATGATAGGGAAGTAAACACACTAAAAAATATTGAAATTGTCCAGATAAGAAAGAGAACTATTTAAAAGATATTGACTTTTTCTGTGACAAAATTATGAAAAATATATGTGACAATGAATATTATTAATATATTCCTCACTTTTAAATAACACATAATCCACATAATATACTAATCACACAGAAAGCATAAACATTCCAAATTTCTCCTAATGAAGTTTATTAAAATCATGTAAAATACTTGTCTGTAGCAGTGGCCCTGTGTTATGGTGTAGCTCTAAAATACCATCAAATATCTCGTGTTCAGAGATGGGGCTTTCAGAAGGCAATCGGCTCATAGGGCCCCAGCTTCACAGTGGATTAGTCCATTGAAGATGTATAATTTTGTGGTGTTATTGGCTGGTGATAAAAACATATGCGTTGTGGTGTAGCTGAAAGGTCCCGTGCTTGACTAGGTCGGTATCCTGTTCCCAGCCCCCTCCTCGCTAGCTGTTTCCTTTCTTCTCTGCCTCCTGTCCACCATGAGATGAATCTTCTCTCGTGTCTTTCTATCGTAATGTTTTTTCCTTGGTGCTAGCTGGCCGTGAACTGAAACCTCTGCAACTGAGACAAAACGAATCTTTCCTCCTATAAGCGTTTTCTTTCTCCCCGTAGGATATGGTCACAGTCATATAAAACTGAATAACACACCGTGTACAATGCTTGGAGGAATGAATTTAATCCCTATTCATATTCCAAAAACATACTGAGTTTAGATTTGTAGTTGTCAATGGCTGTCCAGAGGAAATCCTTGGAAAAATATGGAGTGTGGGAGGTGAAATATGAAGTTGTTGAGCAAAAGCATTTCCATCACGAAATCTTTAAAAATGCTAATCACCATCTAGTTAGTATTTCTGAAACTAGACAGGCACATTGGCAAATTCCCCACAGTACATATTCGAAGCTTTGCTACTCAGGTGAAACTGTTTGAACACCTACATTTCGTGCTTCACTTCCTTCCTTTTCCTGAGTTCATTCCATTTTTATCTGTACCTTCTAGAGTGATCCTCCTTGCTTTGAATAATTCACCATCTAAATAAAAGTAACAACATCAAAGAATCCCAGACTTAATACACTCTATTCGAGTGTGGGCTCCCACGGGTTGATCTGAAGGAGTCTGAAGAATTAATCATCCAGGATAAGAGCCTCCAGCTTTTCATATGTTTAATGCTCAAGTCACTTTCACAAAAACACTCTCTTTCTCTTTTGTTTTTGTGTTTAGTTTTTTAAACACTGTCATTTTGTTTCCGCTTCAGCTCCAGATCCCCCGGATGTCTTGGCACTAAGCACATGTAAAACAAATAAACACCTTCTCGCACACTCTAACAAGTGCAGCAATTAGTCTCTGAGCGCAGCTTGCTCTCCACCACGGCAGCTCATTTGGGCTGGTTGTTATTATGGGAGAACAACTTTGAATCAGCAACATTTGTTTGATTCTCCAGTTTCCACCCTGTCAGCGTAGCAGCTTCTGTGCATCCTTTTCAAATCGCAGGTTCTGTGCCCCTTCAAAACGAGCTGCTATCCAGAATACAGCACTTGACTGCTATATGTCACCTTGTCACACTCTCATGGAACTTTCGGCTGTGGGCGATTTTCACTCCATATGGGGTGTAATAGCTACTTGTTATGCTGTGAATTACCGATGATTTCCGTCTGGACATTTTTCTTTCTTTTTGTTATACACTAGTATAAACTTCACATTAACAATATTGGGTATATATTTATAAGCAGTAAAATATCATTTGTTGAGTACCCGAGACAGTATATGTCTTAGTCAAGTGGAAAAGTACATTGCTTCCATTATGTTGATGCAGCAGAGAAGCAACGGATTTCTCTAAGTGGCCCCTGAAATTGAAAAGTTGGACATAAATCCTTATCTGTAGTTTTATTTACGTGTTACCATACTTTCCTAAATTCCTTCATTTCTGAGGTGCTGGATTCAAGAAGTAGGGCAATGAAAATATGTTTACATGCATCTATTTTAAAATATGCTGTAGGACACTGTGAAGTAGAATGGTTGTCATCAACACTGACGGACAATGAACTGAGAAAGTTTTCTTGGGAAAGTTACTATTTGGAAGTTGAACCAAATGTTTCAAAACAGATGAAAAATTTCCATTGAATTTTACTTCAGGATTCTAACTTGCACATTTTCTTGACATTATTGGTCAATTCTCTTGGATTATTTCTTTAGTAATGCAGCATATAAACATGTAAGGAATGGGGAATTCTCATTCTATTCTAGTTATGGCTTTGTGGATAATTATGGGGCTTTTGGTAAACTGAGTATTCAGTGGTTCATTAGCTACACAAAATGGTTAATCTAAATGGTTTTCTAAAGCCTTTTGTAGTTCTAAAATTCCACAATTTTTATTTATACTGAATAATTCTTTAGCTTGGAGGATTTAATTTTCTTAATAATGCTACAAAGGACTTTGATTCTTCTGTATAAATTAAGATGGCCAACCATTCACATACTGAACAAATATTTATTGCAGCTCTACTGTGTGCTAGGGTTTGTGCTGGAAGCTAGGTAAAACAAATGCAATAAACATGATACAGTTGTTCTGCCCTCAGAGACATTATGTTCTAGTATAAAAGATAATCATGTAAGTAATCAGAAAAATTATACATTATGGCAAGTATTAAGAAGGAAATTAAAGAGTGAAGTAGCAAACATTAAGGATGGGAGGAAAGTACTTTATATAAGATAATAGGAATAGCTTTACAAATTTTGATTTTTTTTTTTGTCTTTTTGAGATAGGGTTTCACTATACAGTTTAGGCTAGCCTTAAAATAACTTTGCAGTCTAGGCTGGCCTTGAACTCACAGAAATTCTCCTGCCTCAAACTCCCAGCTGCTGGGATTATAGGCATGTGCTGTCACACCTGGTACAGATTTTGATTTTTAGAGACTGTTGTAAGCAGAACTGTCACACTGACTATTCTTTGTGTAGTACCATTCTTTTGGGAAGAAAGAATAGCAGTATGGGAAGACTGTAAGGTTCGATTTCAGCAAAAGTGAGTGGAAAAATGTCTTTATCTTTAACTCTGCTGTAGTTCGCATCTAAAATGTTCTCCAAGACCAACTGTTAAAGCTGTAGTCTCCAGCCTGTAGAGGTAATAAGAAGTGGCAAAACCTTTCAGAGATGTGTGTAGTTACTTTCCTGGGACTGAGACACAACACCCAGCACACACAATTTAAAGAGGAAAATTCTTTTTAAATTTTGGTTCATAGTTTTCAAAGATTTTGGTACGTAGTTGGCTGCCTTTACGATAGGACATCATGGTGGAGGGGCATGGGTAAGGAGAAGTTCCTCATGGTGTGACAGTGGGGAAACAGAGAATTAAGGGAGGCATAGAGAAGAAGTAGATCATTCCAGGCCATGCCCCCAATGACACACCTCTTTTGACCTGATCTCACCTCCCAACAGCAAGTCAGTAATGAAAATTCACTGGCAGACTAATCCACTGATGATTATCGCAACCCCGTGGTTTAATCCCCTCCCTCTTCTCTCTCTCTCTCTCTTCTTCCATGGCTGCCACTAGAAGAACAGGTCTCTGCCACCATATACTTCTATGCTGGCCCAGGGCCCAAAGCAAAAGGGCCAGCTGACTATGGACTGAACCTCTGAAACTGTGAGCCACAACAAAACTTCCTTTCAATTTTAGATATTACAGAGTTGACTAATGTAAGCTCCTCATGTGACTCAGAAAAGTCTCAGTCTTTCTGTACTTCTTTCTTCTCTGTTATAAAATGTTCAGGTCCCACATCCTCACTGAGCTACTAAGAGATACAGCAGTTGCCAAGGCAGAAAATCTCTTTACTACAACTCTTAAATGAGTGCTCGGCTTTAAAAAATATCGCCAGTGAAGGAGACATTTAAAAATCATCAAACAGTTTTTCTTTTCTTAATTTTAGCAACATGCAAGAAAAGCTGTGAGTCAGAAAAGCACAGCGAAAGGTCAAGCAGGAATTTAGTGTGTCAGGCTGGTGAATGAAGGCTGTTTGCTGTGGTCAGGAGATAGCCACCATTTTCTTCCTTCTTCAGTCTCATTTCTTCCACTGTATCTGCAGAGTCCTCCTTCTTCAGTGTAGGGCATTTTGGCTATTCTACAAGTTGTGAATAAGACTTTCCTTCAATTTCCTTATTGAAATAAGCTAGAGTTTAAGTCGAATGTAATGCTGGGTCGTCTTTCTGCATTAACATTGCAAGGTCTGTAAATATCACTCGTGAAATAGTCATATGAATGAACAGCCCTTCAATGGGAGTTACAGCACAAATTCAGCAATAGCTATTTAGGGTGTTCCTCTCCCAGCATGACAATTTATCATGGGTTCCATCTCTGTTCCTTATGTTACAAACTCCATTTAGTTTTTCTATTTACTAAACCAATAAGAGAAACTTCTTACTTATTATCCATTTACCATGTAAAAGAGAATCCACTCTTGTCCATTTCCTTGAAAATGTTATTATCGAAATGCCAAGGCAAGTGTTTTGTGCTGATAGGACTGCACTTGGTACCTGCATTAGCAGGTCCTTATTGGTTCTGCATAGAGCAAAAGCTAGAGCCCCTTGACAAGACTTGTCCGGTTTATGATAACACTAGGGTGTCTGCATTTATAAATACATATCAAGCTTCGATTGTAAAAATGCTGATTGAGAGCTACAGCTATATTTGCTTTGGAGAAAGCAGAGTGACTTCTGTTGCTATGTTGTATAAAATCAAATCTATACTGGTGGGAACATGTAATAGAGCAAGTCATTCCCGCAGTCTTGGTTTCCATGCTAATACGTTTGGCATTTTCTAAACACACATGTGGTATGTTAGGATGTTAGGTGAACACCTATGAAGAGTTGTGTTTGGAGAAATGAATGATATATATCTGACTTCAAAGATGATAAAAATTTGAATGTCTGGATCCAACCGTTATAGACAAATGAGTGCGTTTTATAGGTTGCAGGAATTTATCTGGTTGTATTAGGCAATTGTCCATTTTGTCAATTATAGTACACACGTTTGTACCTAGTTCTACTTTTAGTAATACCTTGTTCCATTTGTTTTTCTTTATTCTTAGTACAATTATTTTATGATGATGTTCTGGTATCAAGAGGTCAAAGGAGAGATTGTACCAAAAAGTCTTAGTGGGAAAAAATATAGTTAATGATTTCTAAAAGCATCTTTAGGATATATATGTATATATGTATAATAATATATATTAAATTATAAATCATCTCTATATTATCTATTATGTACACATACTGAATTCTAGCTCCAGATACTATTGCAGAATATCTTTAAAAAGTTGATGAGAAGAGAAAGTAAAGATTGGGTCAACTCTGTAGTTGGCATTATGCTAAATTTTTAATATTAATTCTGAATTTTAAACATTCATTTACATAAGAATTATTTGCTTTTCTAGTATCTGATTCTATTATTTCCTGGAAAAATTCTCACCCTCCTGGAGAAAGCTAAGATTTTATAATTTCTTGGAGAGTGGATGGGCAAGGAAAGGATGAAATTAAACTCTTAAAAGAAGAATCAGATTTCTTCAAAGTAAGGCAATTCAGTAAGAACAAGTATGTACAAATTTCCATCCTCATGTTTCTAGTTTCTGATAAGAAGGGAAACTGCTTCCTTAAGCTTGTAGTTCCTGAGAGAGCCCTGTCTGCAGCCTGAGGTGTGCGTTTGAACTCAGTTCTTCAGTGGAGCATAAAGATTTATCTGTAAACTAATGTCTACCTGCAACTTTAGTAATGTTAGACATTTTACATAACCTTTATCTTAATTGGCCTTAAAAGAGTTCTAGAAATCAAAATGCATGCATTCATTTGCTTCTATCTGGGAAAGGGAACATGTGCAGATATCGCAGGGGAATATTGTCTATACAACACCTATGTGAAACCTATTCTATTTAACATTCTGGTACTGATACATTTGATGATGGGAACGAAACAAGAATTAAACTAATTTTCTAAAGGATTTATTTCTAAAATAATTTATTACACAACACTCTAATTTGTATATAAAAATCAATCCCTTTCTTTTATTTCCTCATATTTTGCACCCTTAGTGTGTAAGGACTTACACTGTGAAGCACTGCTCTGTGTCCCCAAATGCCTGTGCTTCCAGCTGGCTTTAAGTGACCTAAGAGGTCACTTAAAGCAATGGAGACACTTTACTGTAAACAGTTCTGATGTGCTCTGTGATCTTTAGACCAATGGATGGTTGCCTTGTATTCCCACAGCACTTCTGCGATTCAGAAAATTGTCACTTACTTAACTGGAGTAAATATATGATGGAGAAGGTTTATCCTCTTTGATGGGAACATTCTTTTTTCTCTTGCATCATTATATTTTCACAGAAAATATTACTTTTTGGAAAATATAGTTCATTAGCACATATTATTTTGTGTTTATTATAGATATGCACATGCATACTCATAGGTGTGTATATATTCATACTTATACTTTCATATATATGGTATATTTACATACAAGTATATCTAGAGGCTATGATGAAGACTGTCATCCCTCTCTGAACTAAGCGTTACAGCAATGGGAAGCAAAAATTAAGGGAATGCTGTTTGATCAGCTCCCCTGAACAAAGACAGCTGAACCCGAATCTTGTCTGAGAAGTCTTTCAGAGCAAGTTTTTGAGATCAATTCTGAAGGGTAAAGAAGGTGTTTGAAGGCATACATGTGGGCAAGACCATTAGGACCATTTGTACACATATGTGATTAAAGGAAAATGAGAGGTAGGCTGTGGCACTCCGTGTATTCAGTGATAAAGGAGCCCTCCGCACAGCTGAGATGGGGAGCATTCTTGTTAGGGGTCTGCCAGGATTCCATCACCTGCAGCTTACACATAACAAAAGGAGGATCCTTCGGGCTAACGTATATGACATATATATTTTATCTATACCTGTATGAAGGTAAGTAGCCCAGAGGGTTCTCCATTTTGGTCAAATAAAAGCTGAAATAAATATATATTATTGTTACTTATAGAGACATCTGTTGTCTTCCTTGTCATTACCTTTTCAAAGGTGTATAATTTTCTTTGTTTAAGTGAGGATATAAAATTTGTCCATATAGTAGGGACTCTGGAACTAATCAAGCTTCCATAGTCTAGGGAGAATATTGATAAATTAATTTACTTAATTCAACTTGTATAAAGTTATTGTCTTTGTAGATTCGAGAATTGAGGCACAGGTATTACAAGATAGGAATTTCTTCACAAAGCTCTATTTTAATTATCTTTGCTTTCCAACTGTCTTCAAACAAGTCAACAGTCATTCCAGGGGATTCTCACATATTGGTCATAAGTTAGAGAAATGACTTCTGCATGTTCACATCCACCAGTACAAGTGTTCTCTTTCTAAGTTTCTTTACTTCTCTGTGTGATAGTATTTCTCTTACGTATCAGGTTACAACATTCAAAGTCATTTTTGTTTCCTTTCTTGTTCACATTCTTTATCAAATTTGTTGCCAAGCTCTATTATATTTTCTTATCAATTACATTTTACTTATCTTTTATTTCCACTTCTAGGCCCTAATTTAGGGCCTCTAAATCTATTTCTAAATTAGATTTTATTGAACATTGCTAATGTCTTTCTTCATGCTGTTTCTTATAATTAAAATACTGTCCTTTTTTAAGCATAACTAAGTATATTCATCTTCCAAAATTCCATGTCATTATATTTTCCACTCTGATAATATCCAGCCTCCCAAATCTTTGCTTTCTATAATACAATTTTTAATCTTAGACATGGGACACTGAAGTTTAGCCTTTTATTTTGTCCCTATTTCACTGCTGTCTTCTCAGATAAACTGTAATTTCCACGAATCCAGGAACTGCATTTCTTTTGTATCTTTTTTTTTCTTTTTGCAGTACCAGGGATTGAACTCAGAACCTTGCGCTTGCCAGGCAGGCACTTGTTCTGCTGAGCTATAACCCCAGCCCTTCTTTTGTAGCTCGACAGGTAGAAAAGTACAGATGTTGATAGAAGTTTAACAAACTTATGGATTGACCCAAATAATTTTTTTCAAAGCTACAGAAAAATGAAGATAACCAAGACCCACTGTAATTCAAATGGCAGTGGAGTTAAAACCACAAATTATAGAATGAATTAGGGTTTAGAATTTCTATCTTGCCCTTACTACTGGGCCATTCATTATGCTCAAATGGTTTAAGGTTGTTATTTTTTTATTTGTGAAATAGGGATAATTATATCAACCCCTGACTGTTCTAATAAAGACTAAATGAGATACTAATACAAAACTGCTAACTAAGTATGTGTACATTTTTAATACTATAACTGAGCATTACAGATAAGTATCTAATGCTGGGAATAATCTGAGAAACACTGGGGTAAGTTTTTATTTTATTAAGAAACAAATGTTTGGAGATTAAATATCTTGCTCAGGGTTGTATAGCTCATAAGCAGTGGGATTTGAACCCAACATAAATTTAAAAAATTATGCTCTTTACAGGTCAACTATTATATATGTATTTAACACAATGCCTAGCTCATGTTGTGTTAAATTTGTGACAGTAATACTTTTGCTTAACATTTGCTTTTTCTTTTCTTTTTTTTTTTTGAGGCAGGGTCTCTCTATGGAATTTAGGATGGCCTTGAGGTCACTTTGTGGCCCAGGTTGGTCTCAAACTCACAATGATCCTCCCTCCCAAGTGCTGGGATTACAGGTGTGCACCACCATGCCTGGCTTTTGCTTAACATTTGAAAGCCTACTAATGTATTGATTTGTATTAGTCTGCCAGTCTGTTATTATCACAGATATTCATAAACTCTGTAGTACCATATTAGTAGGTTTCTTTATGAATCTGTTCTGTAAATGAAACAATTAGGAGATTCATTATATACTGTTCTGTGATGAAAGAGTAAATCAAACATACCCTTCTCTAACAACCTCATGGCATTGAAAGTACTTATTTGGCTTCTGTAAAAGAAAATACATAGATGTTGTACTCAAGGTTTGCAAAGGAACAGATTTAACAAGGACACATAATTTATGGGATTATTTTATACTGTTCATTCAAAAAGTCAAATGCAGAAGAGCACAAAAGATCTGTCCATACACTAGAGACCCAAAGAATCCAGCTGAGGGCCTGGATCCCATGGTACTGTCCTGCATGAGTCCACCTGAAGACCTAGAGCCCATGACAATGTCTCATTGTTATGGTTTGTATCTGGATGTCCCCCCAAAGCCTAATACAATCATGGGGCAGCTTTCTAGAGTTTATGATTGATTCATGGTCCAATGTTGAAATTATGGATGTGAGTGCTACACCTGCCCTGGGGTGGGTAGTTTGCATACAGTGTAAGGAAGGGAAAGAGGTTAGTTCTTCCAGCTGCTGCTCCTCCCATTTGCTCTTGTTGCTTTTACTGTTTTCAACTGCCATGAATGGTTACCCTCTGCCATGTGCCACTCTGCCTTGGAACCAGCCACGCGTGGACTGAAACTTCCACAAACTGTAAGCTAAATAAACTTTTCCGGAGGTTCCGGGGAAGATGGCGACCAGGTGAGCAGCAAGGGAGCGAATCTCCTTAATAAACACCACCAGCTCGAGACAGACTTGGCGAGCATGAATGCCGGGACCTCGGCTGGGAAGTTCAAACTGGGCGTATTTCTCTGAGATGCCGGGGGAGATGTGGTAGGGCGGTCCAGGCTGCCAGGGCGAGACGTGGAAAAGCCCCAGACGCTGGGAGCCAGGGACGATCCTCGCGGGGAAGAAGCTTGGCTCAGTCCAAGCACCGTGGGAGCGCAGCCGGCTCGGTCCCTCCCGCCTCCCGAGCCGGTGCAGCCCCCCGGCGACTCCCGACAGAGATCGGCTTGCTAGCGGTGGAGACGCCCGGCAATCCCACGTTTCACGCGTGTTGGGCGGGCCGCGCGGAGGGCCCCAAGCGCCGGGAGCGGAGAAAAAGATTTACTGGGTCCTGACGCCCTGAGAGCACGGACGGCTCGATCCCTCCCGCCTCCCGAGCCGGCGCAGCTCTCCGGCGACTCCCGACAGAGATCGGCTTGTTAGCGGCGGAGACGCCCGGCAATCCCACATTTCGCGTGTGTCGGGCGGGCCGCGCGGAAGGCCCCAAACGCCGGAAGCGGAGAGAAAGATTTGCTGGGTCCTAGCGCCCCGAGAACACGGACAGCTCGATCCCTCCCGCCTCCCGAGCCGGCGCAGCTCTCCAGTGACTCCCGACAGAGATCGGCTCTCTGGCGGTGGCAATGCCCAGTGGTCTCACGTTTCGTGCGCATCGGGCGGGCCGCGCAGAAAGCCCCAAAGGATAGACTGGCACCTTGGAACCTTCATGCCTGCAGGGACTCCAATAACTGGTGAGATATCAGCGCTTGCGACCAGATCACCGAGTGGGGGAGGAGATCCATCCCTATACCTGCAGGGAACCCTGGGAGGGTGGGGGAGCAGTCTTACACACCTCACCCAGGTCACTAGGTAGGGAGTATCTAACCAATATCTGTACAGCCTTTTAAGCGGAACTCTCAGCAGAAAGCATAGGGGACATTCTCCCAAAGAGAAGGAATCATTAGAGCAGGCTTTGCAGCTGACCTCCGCCTGCTGAACTGCCTTTGGAATTTATAGCTCCACATTTTGAATCTGATACCCAAAAATGGGAAAACAGAGGAGCAAAACGCAGTCTCAAAACGCAACCCCACCCAGAACAAGTTTTGAAGAGGAAGAAACAAGGGAATCAGGAAGCCTCATAACTTCAAGATATGAAACGATTGCATCCGAAATTAAACAACTCCAACAGGCCATGAAAGAGCTTAAAGCAGAAATAACCCACATACCCACAATGATTTCTCAGATAAAAA
>PVLD010016955.1:0-43389 GCA_004027595.1 Dinomys branickii
AAATTAAAATGCCTTTTCCTCCATGAAAGGCGAATGTTTTGAATCTAGTCTGGACACGGAGGCAGCCACGGCCCTCAGGGAGGACTGCAGAGGTGCTTCAGGCAGTGGCAAGAAGGACAGGACGTGTGTGTCCCACAGGAGAGCCAGGGTTGTGAGGGATTAAAGGCATCGTGTCTTCTCTTGAAACAAGTATTTTTTAACACTTCAGACATTCACTATAGTTTCAGTCACACCTGATAGATCTTATGCAAATATTATGAAATTAAGCTGGACTTTCGCAGACTGTAGCCCATGAGGTTGTAAATTCACAGGCATTCTTAAGTCTGTGATGTAAGGCCAGTAATGATAATTCTGGTGATTACAGTACTGAGGGAACCTCACAAACAGAACCAAGATGCCCCTTTATCCTTTCCTCTTTCCAGAAAGCATCACTTGTTACTGTTTATCACAAACACATCACTCTTAAGATGAGCTTAGCAATGCTTTAGGGAAAGCAGGACAAGTTAAAATCACTAACTTCTCCTTGGAGTCGAGTTCCTCAGTAGATGTTGTGATGGCCTGGGTGCTGGTCGGCCCCAAGAAGGTCCCTTGTTGGGAACGTGGCCTCCAGGAAGGTAATGGGACCTTTAAGAGGTGAAGCCTCATGCTGCGTCCGTAGTGCACTCGAGGTGCCCACCAGAGGAAGAAGACAACCTGCTTAGTCCTCTTAATGGATTGCTCCCTCCGCCGGAGCCTGGTGCCTCCTCTTCGCCCACAGGACCCTTGCCAATGTGTGAGCCATGCTGTGAAGACTTTCAGCTTTGAAACTAAATAACCCACCTTGGGTGTTTTGTTATAGCAAAGGAAGCTGTACAATATAGGTGTGCCGAGGACTCTTGTAGAGACAAACATTTCCTCGTGGCACATTCTGAGATGGCTAACGCTTCCTCTTGTCCCCTTCCCTTCCCTATCGAGGCTCATCCAGAATGCAGTATGGTATTATTTTTTAAGGAGGACATGAAACCATATTATTTACCTATTAAAACTCCTGGAGACTTCTGGATCCTGTAAGAATACAACCAAGCGCCCTCTCCAGGCTGCAGCCTGGCATAGTCGGCCTGCCGCTGAACTCTCCGATTGGCTGGAGCACACGCGCCTTTCTTCCCCAAGTCTCACCTCCAACCTCGGGAGAAGCTTCTCTCCCGGGCTGCTCTTCACTCACTTGTGTGAGAGACGACTTCCTCCTCCCTGTTGGGAACTCACATTAAAGAGTCTTCTTTAGTTTTTTAAATTGTGTAATCTAAGTAGCCCGTCTAATCTTTCCAGTTTATCACTTTGTTTCATCTTTATTATACTATTCAGCACGAACTGACATCCCTTGCTATTCACCTTCCTGTGCCGCTCCACTAAATGGTACAATCCATGAGCACAGGTACTTTGTTCATTCTCTGCCCTGGACTCCCTAAAAAGGCAAATGAAAATCCAAGGATCTATTTTTAAAAATGAGTGCATAAATGTACTAAAAAATAAAAACTTTTAAAAATCCATTTCTCAGCTGATGGGCATTTGGGTTTTTCCCAAGATTTAGCTATTAATAAGTGTGCTGCTATAAACACAGATACACATATGTCACTGTGGTTTGATGTTTTTAATTCTTCTGGAAAAATATCAGGGAAAGGAATAGCTGGATTAAATGAAACCTCTAATCCTAGTTTTGTGAGGAATCTCTACACTGATTTCCACTGGTTATACCAGTCCACACTCCCAGCAGCAGTGGAGAAGGATTCCTTTTCCCCCACAATCTTGCCAGCATTTGTTATTGGTTGATTGCTTGATGACAGCCTTTCTTTCTGGGGTGAGATGGAATCTCAGTTTTGTTTTTATTTGCATTTTTTGAATGACCAAAGATGTTGAACATTTTTTCATATATTTATTTGCCATTTGTATTTCTTCATCTGAGAAGTATGTATTCATCTCAGATCCCCATTTTTGGATTGGCTCTTTGTATTTGGGGGGCTTGATTTTTAAAAATTCTTTATATGTTTGTTCTACGTAGAAGTCCTTTGGCTGAGGCTAAAATGGTTTTCCACTCTGTGGGTTGTCTCTTCACACTGTTGGTGATTTCCTTGGATGCACAAAAACTTTTTAACAGCGTGAGATCTCAGTTGTTGATTCTTTGAAGTACTTTCCATGCACTTTGGTTTTTGTTCCTGAACTCTCTGCCTACCCCTATGTCTTCAAGATTTCTACCTACTTTCTCTTCTAGTAGAGTTTTTCTGTTTTAATATTTACATCTTTGATAAATTTTGACTCTAGTTTAGTGCATGGTGATAGACATGGGTCTAGTTTCGGTCTGTAATATGTAGACAGCCACTCTTTCCAGCACTGTTTATTAAAGAGGCTACCTTCCTTCCAGTGAACATGTTGGCTTCATTTTCAAAGGTAAGGTGGTTCAGTGTGTTTGTAGTTGTGTCTGCATCTTCTAATCTGTTCCACGGATCCTCCGGTCTGGTTGCTTTTTCTTTTTTGTTTTCCCAATACTATGCTGATTTTTTCGCAGTAGCTTTGTAGTATAATTTCAAATCAAGGATTGTGATGGCTCCTTCCTTGTATTCATTGCCCAAGATTGCCTTTCCTGTTCCATTTCTTCTGTTTCCAAACAAATTTTATGAATGCTTTCTCTAGCTCAGTGAAGTATGCTAATGATATTTTGATAAGGATTGAATTAATTCTGTGCAACAGTTTTGGGAGAAGGGCAATTTTCACAATATTGGTTCTTCCTATACATGAGCAGGGGATATCTTTGAACTTTCTAAAATCCTCTTTGATCTCTTTTTTCAGAGTACCATAATTTTCAGTGTATAGGTCTTTTACTTCTTTTAGTAGATTGACTTATAAGTATTTCTCTCTTTTTTTGATGCTATTATGAGGGGTGTTGTTTCCTCAATTCCTCAGCGAGTTTGTTGTTTTTGTACAGAAATGCTATTGATTTTTGAGTCTTGACTTTGTCTCCAGCTATGCTGCTAAATTTGCATATCAAATCTAGAGTCTTTAGTGGAGATTTTGGGGTCTTCCACGTAGAGGATCGTGTCATCTGCAAGTAACAATAATTTAACTTCTCCCTTTCCTATCTTTATTCCTTTATTTATACAATGGAGTGCTACTCAGCTACAAAGAAGAGTAAACTTGAAGCTTTCATAGGTAAATGGATGCAACTTGAGGCCATACTCATAAGTGAAATAAATCAGAGTTGCACATGTAGATATTGTATTGTATCTCTAGTGTAAGAAAATGAAAGATAAATAAGATACAAGACATAAAATAGACGCTGGGAAATGGGAAGAAACTGTTCAAAAGGAAAGAACAACTGGGATGGGGGAAAGGACTAAGAAGGATGGGAAAAGAAAAAATATATATATACACAGATATATATATACACAAGGGAGGTAAGAGACTCATACTACTGATTTCTATTAGTTCATTAAAAAGAATGGTTTGTGCTTATATTGTTTGATTAATTTTTCATGCCTATAGCTTATAATCTGAGCAACTACTTTAAAGATAACAATATGCAATATATTAACCATTTTAATCTCCTATTATCGTGTTTTGAAATTCTGTATCACTGTTTTTATTATTTTTCTCTTTAAAATAAAATAAATTAATTAAAAGTACTCTTTCCACTTAGTCTTTTCCTCTAATATTCCCTTCAGATATTTCTTGAGAAAGGTGGCATTAAGAACACATTCAGCTATCATAAATACTTAGAAAACTAGATCAATAGGAAGACCCCGTCTCTTCCCTTCCCTACCTTTTCCATTCTGTCCCATCCCATTCCATTCCATCCCAGAAACTCTAGTTGAAGGACATGAACCAGCTCCATGCTTAGCTACAAGAAGCATGGACATGAAGTCATTTTCTTAGCACAGCTTGGCTGAGTAAACCTCACAAGGGTATTTTGCAGCAATAGGACGTGTGCAAGTGGATGTTAGAGGAAAAGAGCCTGGGGTTAGAACTACCAGAGTTACCTTATGTGCCTCTAACCCCCAGTACTATCCTGGAGCACAGGAATACTTCCAAAGCAATGGGATTTTCCAAAAGCCCAGCAATCTTTAAAAAACATTTTTCTCCCTCATCTTATCTTTAGCTACCTGAGTAAACACCTTTTCAGGAATTTCTTTGTGACTAAAAAAGGAACCAATTCAGAGTTGGCATGAACCTTCTTGTCTTTCTACAACTTAAGCTCACAGGACTAATAAAAGTCTATAGAAATAAGGGCTTCTAACATGATCAATAGAGGGCGGTCTGGCAGGCGGGGCTGGGGTCGCCGATAAGTCTACATCTGCTCTCGGCACAATACTCTGGCAGCGGCTCTTGCGGTGCTATGCAGAAGGCTGCTGAAATATCACTGGCAGGGCTCAAACCATTTGAACAGGAACCATTTGTTATACAGACCTGGCTTTGTCCTTCATAGACATAAGAGACATTGTCTTTAACAATACAGAACAAGTGGCTATGCCATCCTGTTGCCTTTTGCTGCACTTTTGGATACCAATATCAGAGAAAACATGGCTACTTCAACTGAGATAAGTTCTTCAAAATTTAAGTATCCCAGCAGACACTGACTAGAAGTTTTGGGTAGGGACCTGGAGGTCCCTTGCTAAACTAGTTTTCATGTTAACATTCTCATTTTAGGTAGCTTCAGGGTGCTCTAGGAGTCAGAGAAGAGGCTGTACTACCAATGCTTAGAAAAATATTTAGATAATTAACTGGTTTGGCCATGCTGGTCGTGACCTCTAAGTACCAATGCTGAGAGAGAGTTTGGGAATTAGCTATGCAGCTGGCCATGGGCATAACTTTTTTTGTTTATTTTTTCAACCCATTTACTCGAAAACTGCACCCTAGAACAGTTTTTTCCCCAATCTCCCTTTTCAGAATCACACGGTGAGTTTTAATTTTAATTTTGGCAATTTTTAAAAATTATGTAAAATATGATGTGTGTACATGGTAACAAAAATCCCAACCATGTAGAAAGCCAGAAAATGGAAAGTTAAATCTCTTGCCCTCAGCTTCTTCTACCTCTAGACTCACACCAGAGATTTCACTTCTATTTCAGGAACACTTAGTTCTATGCCAGTAATATTCACGATTTATCTCTTCCTGTAGTTGCTTCCGAAACTAAATACAATAGTTTTCACCTGTAATTCTCAGCAACTTTAGGTAGTATTAATTTAATTGTAACATTGTAGAAACGTGCAGTGTGCCAGGTCCCCCATGCCAGAATCTCAGTCGGTACATCTATGTTGGGCCTGGGAATCTGGAATCTTCAAAGCTTTTAATTGATGCCCTTCCAAGCTGCCAGGCCTGGCTCCCCTCCTCTGCCCCATGTGGAACTTCTGCTCGTCACACAGCTGTATGTGGAAAAGCACCAGGTCCCATCTGAACTCCTTCAGTTCCCAAGGCTCTAGCCAGATGTCAGCAGTGGGTGGAAAGCTGTAGAAGAGCAGACTTAGCTCAGTTAAATGAATGCTATCAATTATGTGTGAAACGCTTCAAGACCTCTGATTTGTAGATATATTTTGCAGAAATAGAAAACTGAAGAATAATTGGGTTATTCTATTTCTCAAAATTCAACAAAGCAAATACTATACTTGTGAATTCATTGAGAGAGTCATCATAGTTTCAGAAAGTGCAAAACCAACAATATTGGATCTTGCCAATCATGTGAACATTCACATAGTAGACAGAAAAAAAATGAGAGAATTGAGTGAAGATGAAATGAAGACGCTGAAAAAGAAAAAAGTGATGAAACTTCCGAGCAGAAACAAAGGCAAGAAGCAAACAATAGCAATGCTCAGAAACCCGTGCTGAGGTGCTGGCAACAAACAGGATGCAGACATTTTACCTTTAACCCTTGAAGAGAAGAACACAAAGAATACTTGAAGTCTGAATTTGAAAGTTTGATTCTTATGAGAAACGAAACACACCTCTGGACGGCCATAAGATAGACAAAATCTTCTCTCCTCCTGACAATTGCTGAGTGCTGCCCGAGTGTCGGATAGATTCTGATGAGGACAGAAATAGGTGCTGTAGATCTGTGAGAGCTGTGTTTGGGAAGAACCCAGGAAGTGAGAGGCTCACACTTGTATTCAGTCCTCACCTGCAAGATGGTGGGTGTGGTGGTGGGAGGGCTTACCCGACCCACGGTTTGTGGATGACTCATAACGGGAGAGAGGAGTTTGTGGATTTCCTGCCTTACGAAGCTGATGCAGAGGTTTTGGCTGTGAAATTTCACACTATGCTGAGAAGTGAGGACTAAATATGGAGTATCGTCTGGCCAGGCTTATACTGCGTCCAGTGGAGTTTTTTCCAAATTGAAAGTTGTTGCTTCTAGAGTTTTAGAGAAATGTCCCCAAGCTGTCCACACACGCTGTGGCTCCTGTTCCTTGCACTTGTGCTTAACAAATCAGCGCGGTGGCGGGAGATCAGCTGTGTGAGGAGCAACTAAGGGTGTTTGTTCTTTTTTCCACCAGTCACCACGGTAGCTTTAGGACTTGACAATGTAATTTCTGTCTTTTTCAGAACAGTGAAAAGAGGAGGTAAAGAACTGAAGGAATTTGTCATTCTCAGTGGACAGGCAGGCACGATGCTTTTGGAATTTTAGTGGGTCTCCTGTAGGCACTGGTTTTATGTATAAATGGTGTAAATAGTGACATAGATCTGTATGACTGACTGAGCATTTGTACTCTGTAGAGCAGTGACAGATTTTGATTTTATTGTTACCATTGTTGGTCTTAAAAATGTCTTTTCTTTCTTTTTTTTTTTTTTTTACAAAGGTCTTTGGGAAAAAT
This sequence comes from Dinomys branickii, assembly GCA_004027595.1. Lineage (NCBI taxonomy): Eukaryota > Metazoa > Chordata > Mammalia > Rodentia > Dinomyidae > Dinomys > Dinomys branickii. Next base: position 6,831 of record PVLD010016955.1, read on the forward strand.
CTTTGGGCAAGAGCTTCTGATGTCTCCTTTGTAGCCAGTAGCTTGAGTGCTGTACTATATCCATTCAATGAAGTGATGGAAAAATATTGATGTTTATCATGAATTTTGGTTTGATGAAGCCGCAAATTTGGCAACCAAATTTGATCTTCAAATGAAACTTCCTGTGAAGTTTCACAGGACTCAGTAAGGAGACCTGGATTCTCTGTTTTCCTCTGAGGGTTACTGTAAAGAAACCCCAAGTATGCCAGCAATGGAGCACATTATTCGGGGACTTAAAGATACATATTCTCAGCACCTCCCAGCTCACAAACGCTTGTCTCTGGTACTCTCCATCGTGGAGCACTGAAGGCCAACTTGTCAGATGGCTTATCCGATCCTGAGATGCTCTCAGTTGAGCTTCTCTGTTGTAGAATCCAGTAGAAACACAGACAGAAAGATGCTGCGCTTCCAGCTGCTGTTCATGCAACCCTCCATCTGCTGACAACAAGACTGTCCCTAAGTTGTGCCTTGCTGAGGTCCTGTGTGTTCTTCCTAGGATAGAGGCTGGAATGAGCACTGTAGACATGGACAGAAGGGACTTGGACATGCTTGATGAACACTCGGACAGACGAAGGCCAGGGGACTGCTTTGCTTAGCATAAATTTTGATGTAAACATGACCTGGATTTAAAGGTGGACAGATATATCAAACTATATACAACTAAATCATTTCTTCCTATAGAAAATACAGAAACTGTTGAAAATGCCTAAATGAAAAAAAGAAAATACCTAAATGACTTTTTAAATAAGCGTTTTTAAAAAAGCAAAATGGGCTCTTTAAAATATAATATTTGCTATTTGGAAGAAAAGCCATAAGATGTATGTAGGCCACCTAATAACTATATCTAGTATATTTATATTAGGCCACCTAATAACTCTATAACAACTGCATTTCTCAGCTTACATGCTGATATTAAATGAATTAGCCATTGATGATCTCCATGTTTAAATGACCCCTCTTGAAAAAAGTTTTGACTGATTATTTTATTCAACTAGAGTTAGGACTAGTTTTGCGGGTAGGGAGGATAGCAGTGCCATTCTGCTTCTGCTAAAGATACCTGGCTGGTGAACACGGCCGCTCTTGATGCTTTGACCCTAATGAATGATGGAATTTCATAACAAACACCTTTCTCTTCACTCTGAAAGCATCTTACCATGCTTTTAGATTCTTTTCTACTTTCACATTTTTCCTTCCTCTCCTAAGTATATTTGCCTCATTATGAACCCTTTTTTGTGTCCTAGAGTTTGCCTCTAACCCTATTTCCTTCTTTTCTATCAGGATTTAGAGAGTTGAACAAATTGCTGCCTCACATCATTGTCCAAAGGTCATTAAAGCTGTAGAGAGCAGAATACTCAAAGAAGGTGATTGGAATCTTCCGGGAAAATGTATAACCTATGATCAATGCATAGAATACATATTCTCAGTAGCTGGAATCTTAGTGTATCGATTTAACATAGCGATTTATATTTGGCTGAAATTACCACACTGGGGAGCATAAATTTCCATGCTCTTTTCTGCCTGCCAGAGCATTTAATGCAGCTCCAGTTGTTTATGATAAGAACAGTGCTGAGTTTTCAGATAAACAGTTCTTCTATGGGACTCAATAAGTCATTGAGAGGATTAGATGATAGAGTCCAAAATAAACACGGTAGAACATGGCACCTGTCAGATCTGCTTGCTTATGATCTTCTGTCCTGTGCTTCGTCTCCTCAGTATTACCAGTATTCTTAACCAGGTAGCAATGCCTTGTATCTGGGCAAATGGGGTAACTCAGTTGGATTGTTCAGGCAACCCCCTATCTGCAGTAAATGTGCTTAGTCATCTCAGGCCATAACAGTTTTTCAATATTGTTGTTTTGTAGAAGAACTTAAATTTAATCATTATTTACTATAAGGGGAACTGATCTTTTCAATTTTTACAAAAGGATCCACAGTGTAGCTATTCCCAAAATGCTAGAGCGGAAAAAACAGATGAAGGGAAATATGGGAGGAAGCTAAACCTAATGTTATTTTCTCCCCAGTCAACTCCTCTGTTTCAGAAATTAACAGCAGAGCTTTTAGACCCCCAACCCCAGACACACAACCTTCAGCTTAGCCTTTGACCTTTCTCTTGCAGTTGCTTCCACTCGTTTCCAACTCCTGAGTACAGCAGTTTCAAGCCCACAGCTATTTCTTTTTAAAAATCATAGGGCTAGGCGTACTGGTGCATGCTTGAAATCCTAGCACTCTGGGAGACTGAGGCAGGAGGATCGCAAGTTTGAGCCCCTACTAGGCAGTTAGAGGCTTGTGTATCCAAATAAAAAATACAAAGGGTTAGGGATATAGCTCAGGGTGAGGTCTCTGGGTTCAATGCTTGGTACGGAAAATCAATCAATCAGTCTTAAGACAATGAACAATTAGAAATTTAAAACTTAATAAAACCATTTACAATAGTATCAAAACCATAAAATATTAGGGGAACAATTTATCAAAAGATAGGCAATATCATCTTACTGTAAAGCTCCTTAATAGAACTGAGGAAAATTTTATGACTTAAACAGAAGTAAGTACCATATTTATTAATTGGAAGACTCAGTATTATTAAGATGTTCATTCCTCCACAAATTTTGCATATATGTGTATGTGTCTATTCAACATAAGCATGAATTTTCTAAATTTCCTGTGGGCTTTTTGAGAACATAGACAAGCTGTTTCCAAAATGTGTTTGTAAATGCAAAGGACCTAGAATAGCCAAGAAATATTTTAACAAATGTGGAGATAGTTGATTTCAAGATGTGTTATAAAGCTACATTACTCAAGACAATGTGGTACTGATAAAATAATAGAATAATAGATTAAAATATAGCATCTAGAAATAGACTCATTTATTCGATCAAATAATTTTCAACAAAACAGAAAAGTAATTCAGTGAGAAGAAAGTCTTTGTACAAATGGTACCAGAGAAATGACATTTCAATTTATATTTTATTTCATACTCAAAAATTAACTTGGAATCTATTGTGAGTAAATTGAATAAAAGCTAATATTATATTATTTATAATGTTAAATATAGGAACATGTTTTCATAAACTTGTAGCAGGCTTATATTTCTTTTTAAGAACAAAGACACTATGAATTGGACTTTATCAAAATAAAAAAGTCATCACAAGACACTGTTAAAATAATTATCTGTTCTGTTACACACTTTAAATTTAGTTATAATTTAACATATGTAATTTCACTGGTAAAGTTTTTGTTCCTTTAGTAGAATTTTAACATAAAGGAAATTATGCTATGCTGTATAATATATAGTGGAGAATTTTAAAACTATAGCTTTGTAACCTTCAACCTACCCAGTTTCAACCTTACCTAGCTGCAAATCAGAGATAATTTCACTCAGCTTTATCTGACCAGCTGCGTAATGCTACACATGTGTCCTGTTTCAAGGACTACCCAGAGGCAGACTAGCTTTGTCAAAGTCACACCAAATCTTACTCGCTTGCCCAGATCCTGACTTCCCCCAGATCTTCCTGCTTCATGATAAATGGCCTATCCAATTAAATCTGCCCTGGAAACACCTGCCTAACAACTTGTGACCAAATATATTATGGATTCTGTGCTTCCTGCTTACAAAATGCATATAAGTTGTTATTTTACTGTTAGTGCTGATAATTTTTTTTTTTTTGTGGTACTGGGGATCGAACTCAGTACCCTGCGCTTGCTAGGCAGGCGCTTATTCCACTGAGCTATATCCCCAGCCCGACTAGTGCTGATAATTTAGACCTGGATCCCATCAGCCCACCAGCCTTAATAAAAGTTGCCTTCCAGACTTCTTAGGGGCACAGGGTTTTCCATCCGGTTCATTACAGTTACTGCAACAAGAACATTTAAATCCCTTTTAAGAAGCAATCCTTACCTTTCATCCCTATATCTCCGTCTTTCCCTACTGCTCAGCCCTATCAGCTGCTAATTTACTTTCTGTCTCTATAGAAGTTCTTACTCTGGATTTTTCTAGTAAATGTTCTTACTCTGGATCCGTCTAGTAGTGTGAGGTCCTTTTGTGACTAGCTTCTCTCCCTTACCATAGTGTTTTCAAGGTTCATATATGAATGTTGTAGAACATATAAGTACTCCCTTTCTATGTCTAATTAGTATTTCATTGTATAGATAAAACACATTTTTGTGTTTGATAGACAGTCGGGTGGTCTCCTCCTTTTGGAGCTGGTCAGTAATTCTGCTATCAGGATTTATATACAAGTTTCTGTATAGATATATGCTTTGATTTGACTTGTAAATATACCTAGAAGTGGAACTGCTAGGTCGTGTGGTATGGCTATTCACTGTACTCTTCTAAATCCTGTATCTCACTATCTGGCTGCAAATCAGGCCTAGCAATTTTACTCTTCCCTATAGATTTACCCTTCAATCTTGAAAATATCTGGTTTCTTCCTCCTCCTATGAGTCCATTATAACTTTCCTCTCTTTCCTGCAGATTCCATAGCCTATTACTTAATTCACTCACTTAAACAACTTTCAAATTTCTTGCCTTCTTTTCTTTCTGTTATTGCATAATCTGTTATTGGCTTACCTTTGGATTAATTCAAGTGTATTTTTTCTTAAACAATGACCTGGTTTGGGATCATTAAAAAAGTCTAGTCTTTAATTGCAGCTATATTTTGGGGGCTGTTTGTTTTAAAAGTCTGTCCAGAAAAACTCTAGCCCTACCCCACTCTAATTTCTGGAGTGGTGCCACCATAAACTGTTAGCAACAGAAAGTACCACCATAAACTGTTAGCAACAGAAAGTAATTTCTGTTGCTTTCGAGCCATTTTATATTAGAAGCCTACTTTTTATAGCAAATTGCTTACCTTAAATTATATAGGGCATTTCTTTTTACTTGAAGCGTGGTTTAGAAATTATTCTTAAAATGGGAAATTCATGGTTTTTAGAATCAATGCAATAGACCATTCTCCTTGATGGTGTACATACATGAACTTGTAGATATGACAGCTCTGGTAATAATTAGATAGTATGAGTCTGTACACCACTCTTAAAACATTATTTCCCCATTTTCGTCAGTATCATAGAAGCTACACATTTTGTCTCCAGAGAAATGAAAACACACACACACACACATAGACAGCCTTCAGTGTAAGACAAGCAGTACGTTGACAAGTGGGATGATCCGATCAGCTGTGAAATGGACTCTCAATGTATTTCAGCACAACAAATGTTTCTATTGCTTTACACATAGACCAGTTAAATAATCTTGGTATTTTAAGTCTTGAAAAACTTTTACTAAACCATTGCTACCATATGCAGTTTGTTACACAGGTATTCTGCCCAGTTGAGAAATGTGAGTATTACCATAATTGATTTACTAACATGATAACTCAGAATGTCTCACTCCTCATCAGTGAGGACAGATATATACAAATGTCTTCACAACGTACATCATTTCTATAGAATTTAACATTATGCTCCACTACTGATTCCTTTTGGTCAAATTATTGCAGAGATTTTCTCTAAAAACAAATACTTACTTTTATAAAATAGAATAGGACCATGAGTAATTTATAAAGAGTCCCTTTGCCTGTTATCCTAGCATGCTGGGAGGCTGAAGCAGCAAGGGTCACAAGTTACAGGCCAGCTTGGGCATCTTAGCAAGGTAGCGAACCCTGTTTCACAATAAATAAAAAGGGCTAGAGTGGTAGCTCAGTGTGGTGGTTCTGAGTTCAATTCCCAGTGCCACGAAAAGACCTTTACCTTCACTCATTTTGTTTGAAGTATTCACTCTAGAAGGCTGTTATGGTTTATACATTGTGTCAACTTGGGGAGTCTAGAGGTTTGGCTGAGTGACTCAGCAGGAAGCCAAGGTGCTTACTTTGTATATATCCTGAGCCTGTGGAGGAGGAGGGCAGGGAAACTGTGTGAGAACTACACGCCCCTGGGTGGAGGTAGGCTGTTTACAATGTAAGGGAGAAAAAGAGGCTGCTTGCAGTCATTCCTCTCTTTGGCCCTTGTGGTTTTTGCTGTGCTTTGCTGCCATGAAAGTTTGCCCTCTGCCATGTGCAACTCTGCCTCTCCACAAACTGTAAGCTAAATAAACCTTTCCTTCCTTCATTTTGGGTGTTGGGTATTTTGTCTCAGCAATGAAAAAAAGTAACCAAGACAAAGGCAGAGACTTTGTTAGAAAATATACTGAACAGATATCAGAAAATTTGGGTCAAACCTTGGCTTTGATACTTCCAAATGTGGACGTGTGAGCAAGTTACTATCCTGTCTTATTTTTTTCTCAATCTGAAAATGAAAATTTCTTAATGTATTAGTGAGGAAGTAATATATTTAAAGTGTCACACAGATTTTCTTCATGTTCTTTTATTTCCTTTGGGTCTAGCCCAACTTTTTCTTGATTAGAAATCATTTAATATGATTTCTTAGTGACTTGCATATCAAATTAACTTGGCAGAATTTTTATGTGCTCTAGATACAGTATCACCTAGAACATTTATCCTTTTGATCTGGTTCATGCATTACTTAAAGAGCAAGCATAATTAGTTGATGAGGTTAGGTGTGTGAAATCTGAATATTAAATCATATTCAAATTCACTTTATATCAAATGTAGTTTGATTTGAAATTGTCTTCTAGTATAGATAGTCACTAACCCATGCTTAGCCCTTTGACACCAGTAGGGAAAGGTGTCATCTGTCTTGCTAATGGTGCCCTTAGATCTCTGAGGCTACAAGACAGTACTAGTCCACTATGGTATAATGTAATAAAATACAAATTCGGTAGAGGAAGAATGTTTTGAATAGTATTTACTCAAAGTAATAGAGTTTCTCTCCACTAGTTTTGCCTCTTTTATAAGAAGTTAAAATTTGTGCTTTTTATATCTGGAAGAAGACAAGGATTTATAGAGAAGTTAAACTTGGGTAGAGATAACTGGTATCTTGCAGTCTATCATTCACATCCGCTTTCTTCTTTCTCCTTTGGTCCTAGTATTAGTGAGTTTTCTTCTGCTATAGCACAATACCTGAAACTAGAACTTTATAAAGGAAAGTATACACGGCTCAGTTTTGCAAGCTGCAAGTCCAGTGTTCGGCAACCCTGTCTATCTAGCCTCTGGTTGGAGAGCCACTAGCTGCTCACAAATGTCAGGAGAGTGAAATGGCTGCATGCCGAAGGGGTCACGTGGTGATAGAGGAGAAGGAAGGATTTAGGGGCCAGGCTCCCCTATCTCACAGGAACTAACCCGGGTCCTGAGTATATTAATGCCCCTGAGGGCAGTGTTCCCACCACCTGCTCAGCTCCCACTAGGCTCCATCTCTCAAAGCTTCTACCACCTTAACGTTGCCACTCAGTGATCAAGATTCCAGCACACAAACATTTAAGGGCCCCATTCAAACCATTGCAGCCCCCAACCCACTGTAAACTAATTTTGGTACTTCCTATTTTATTGAAATCGTTAGCAGTAGCTCATAGTCTCTAAATAGTCTCAACAGGTAGTTCATAGTCCCTAAATTGATAAACACAAGGGACACCTTTCAGTTCTGATCATGTTGTGTAGCCACTTGCATTTTATACTATCAGTAATACTAATACTTGAAATTTTGTCCTCATTTTCATAGCCTGCTCTCCCTGATTTTCCCTGTTGCTTCAGTTGATCTTCCTTGATGTGTTAGTTGCTCTCCCTATGCTCAGCTTCTTTCCATGGAGTTCCCCCAGGGCTTCTTCTTCAGCCCACTATTCCAAGTATGTGTGTGCTCTTCTTTGACATGATCTGGACCACTGCCTGTGTCTATGTGGCTGTTTGATTGATGTATGCTTTTCTACTTCTCTACAATGCTGAATAAATATTTGCAGATGGATCACAATTGTATGTCCCCACTTAGGGTGTCTGATAGGGTCCTGCACTGGCACTGTCCGGGCTTTCTACTAAGGTCAGGACAGAGTCCTTCTGAGCACAACTCCTGGCATACTGTGTGGCACACCTATTAGTGGGCTCCTTAATGTCCATCTCTTTTTATATCTTACTAATAGAACTTTCAGTGTATTTGAAGGATCAATGTATTTGAACGATTAGCTATTCAGTTAAATGCAAAAAACCAATATGAAATGACCAATAAGACATAAATGAAGTATCTTATGGATTCTAGAAAGCTTTGATTTTCTGACATAGCAATCACTTCTTCCTGCTTGCTTCCTTCTTCTTTTTCTTTCTACCTGAAATGAAAGTTGAAGGCTCCAAACCCATCTTGCTGCATGAAGTAGCATAATGATGACAGCCGCACAGTAACGGTGATAGACCAGAAAGATGGAAGAAAGCCGGTTCACTGCTACACCTGCATTAACTAGGACAAATTTCAACGGAGAAAAGTAAAATGTTAAAATAGTAGTGTTATAACAAAATAGAAGCTAATTTCTTTTCACTTAAAATAAGTCTAGAAATGAATGGCCCAGGATTGGTACAGTGACCCCTCAGTTATTAAACATTCTGATCCTTGCTTTTGCTGCTCATGGCTTTGTGGAATGAAAAGGTTAGTAAAGCACATAATCCAGCTATTATATCCACACTTAATTCATGACCAGGAAAGAAGGACAAAAGAAGAACATAATGTTTCCCTTTAAATATACTTTCCCTGAGCCTAACAGGAAACTTCTGTTTGTACCCCTCAGCCATAAATTAGTCATGCATTATACTTAACTATGAGATAGCTGTGTGTTCAAGCTAAAAAGACAATGGAAACTGGAAGTGGTAACGAGCTGTTTCTGCTCTCATCTTTTATTCCTTGATGCCTGAAAAACAAATATTCAATATTCAATAACCATCTCTAGCTAGGATTTAGTCATGTGCAGTAAAAATGTAATTGACTGAAGGCAGAAAGTAGGGTATGGGATAGTAAAGACTCATGATGCATGCTGGAAGTTGGTGGTGATTGCTCTGTAGGATTAGGTCAAACTATTGTCTTAACTCTTGTTGGGTATTTTAGGAAGCAGACCGTATATGTACTGGGCTGCAGCACCAGAAGCAGTGGTAGAGCAACTGAAATTACTGGGATATGGATTCCTTTATTGTCATTTCATCATATCATTTTGCAAGAAACAATGGGAGAGTTGCCCTAATTATCTATTGCTCTAAAACAAGTCACTCCAGCACTGTGTATTTCTAAACAGTGGTTATTATCTCCCACCATTCTTATAGGTCGCCTGGGCTTATCTAGGTGAGATTCTCATTGAATCCTTCATGGGATTTTATGTTAGATGGAGTGCAGCTGAGGTAGTGACTGACCTGGACACCCAAGGGGCTTCTTTCCTTCATGTCTGCTATTCTAACTAGGATGATGGACAGCTGAGAGGCTAGGTATCTCTCCTCACGCAGCTTCTCCTTATGGCTAAAGCGAGCGCCTTACAGCATTGTATCTCAGGGTGGTCATGCTTCCTATAGAGTCATGGGCTTCCACAGACAAATTATATGAGTGATTCAGCTGAACACCGTGAGCTTCCAATGTCATCCCTGGAAAGCACACAGCATCATTGCCTCTGTCCTATTCCGTGGTCAAGAGTGAGTTCCAGGACTAAACTGGATTCAGAGCAAGGGAACCACACACCATGAATATCAGAAAGCACGGCTTACAAGGTTTTGGGTGCTACCTTTGAAACAGAAATAAAAATTTGCTAACAGAGTTGCTTTAAACCCATAATTCTAAGCCTAAATCGGCTATGGTTGTAACAGACAATTTCTGTTGTGCTCTTAACAGAAGCATTTGCAAACCATGGCCATGGCAGCCATAGCAAGTGCCAAGTCTGACTTGAGCAACTTTTTATAAGGACCCTCAGTCACACAAATGTTCATTCCCACTTGAAGGAAAAAGTGGGATTAATGCTGCTGCCATCCAAACAAAGACTTTCAGCCTTCTTCAAGACACATCATGAACTCAGGGCTGACAGGATGTGCAGAGCTGTTATGAGGAGGACTCTTCAGGAGACAAGAACTGTGTGGGCAGAACCTTAGCTCTGGTTTTACATGTGTGCAGGGTGGGCGGTGGCCGAAGCTGGAGATGTGTCACACATTCAGGGCTGGAGCAAAGCTGGTCCTGAGGACAAGGATTGCCTGAGGTGAGCCCCATGAACAAGCTGCTCCAGCTACAAGAATGGGAGGCACCCCAGGCTTCCGTGCAGACAGGCAGAGGGGTGTCACATGACATCGACCTGCCAGATGCATAAACAAATATGCTGTGGTAGTTGAGCAGTCCCTGTTCTCCCATCCAGGGAGAGAGCCCCACCTGACCTTGGCTCTCTGTTTTTTAACTCTTGTCTTTATTCCTTCAACCTCCACTGTCCTTCACCCCTAAAATTTTGGGAACGGCACTGGACGCAGCAGTGCAGTAGTTGGCAGGCCAGAACCTATTCAGAGTTTGATGAAACCATTCTTTAAAGACACGTCAGGCCTATGGGCATCAAACTATGTTAAACTCCTGAGGCTAAGCAGCTCCCAGGAGAAGACTTTTCCTCAAAGTTGTGTAAACCCCTTTGGCCTATGAGAGTTTTGCCTTATATATATGTGACTTATTTGGAATGGCAGTTTGTTATGGTTTGTGTCTAGATGTTGCCCCTAAAGCCTCATGCAGTCATGGGGTGGACTCCTAGAATTATGACTGATCTGTGGCCCAGTGCTGGGATTGTGGGTGTGAGTGTCACACCCACCTAGGGGGGACAGCTGCATGAAATACAACAGGCTTTCTCCCTGCTGCTCCTCCCTTATTGCACCTGTTACTTTGCTATTTTCCACCACTATGAACTGCTGCCCTCTGACCTGTGCTGTTCTGCCTGGGAGCCAGCTGAGCATGGACTGAAACCTCCACAAACTTTGAACTAAATAAACCTTTCCTTCCTTAATTCTGGGCACCAGGTATTTTGTCTCAGCAATGAACGAAAAGTAACCAAGATACAATTTAAAGCGACAAAATTAATTTTCAGTCCAATGTGATCAGTGCCATGAAAGCTGCTCCAGTGCTGCCTGCCATTTGTTAGATTCTTACTGTGAGGAACTTTTGGAGGCACTGTAGCTGTGTTGGATCCTCACAGCAAACCTGGAAGGTAAGCAGTGCTTCTACTAGCTGTGTGACTGAAAAGTTACTTCTTTTGCAGGATATTCTTATGTCCCATTTGTACTTCTCTTGTTCTGCGTGTTCTGCAGTGCCACCTATGTTAACTGTTAACTGTCTGCTAATCCAACTGATAAAGTAGAAATTGTTCTGGATTCAAGGTGCTGAGCTCTTTTTCTTGCTCAGCTACTTGCACTTGTGTAAACCAGAGTGAGTTGCTTCACATCTCCAAGAGCCTGGGTTTCTCCCTCTAAAATGGAAACACCTTGTCTTTTGATTCAGAGGTTCATGCACACATCAAAGGAAAGATTAAAGCACTCAGTAGGTTAGAACCAGAACACACCATACAAATACGAGTTACTATTATTATTTATAACCCACTGTAACATTTGAATCAGGAAGCCATTCATCAATAGAGCTGTAATTTGAAGACCGTTTTTGTTTGCAGGACAAGTGGCATTTCCTTGTTTCTTGTTGTTCTATATAATCTATTGTCTCATGCATAGCAACAACCCTGAAACAGATCAGCAAGAACATAACGAACACACTTCAAGTAGTAAATGTTAAATCATCTATATCTGTTGTGATAGGCTAATTCTCAATTAATTCAGGAGTTGGCTTTCTCAGTTAAAAAGGAAGAAAAGAATTGCGTGTATTATTGTACATGAATAAATTTAACATGTGGTGATACAAAGGAATATAACTGATGCCTTTTTGACTTGAGAAAGTACCCTGGCAATATTACCAGAGAATTTATTTAGTTTCGTTCTTTTGGATAATTGCACAAGTCTGCTGTATCCTCAATTTAAAAAAGAAACTATGGAAAATACTGCAAAAAAACACAAAAGGCCCTGCTAGAAACTAAATGGAAAAAGGTAGAATTTGATATTATTGAGTAGAAAGAAAAATCTATGAAAAAATACATGCACAGTTCTAGAAGGTTTATCAAACTAAAATCCTTCAAAATGCTGCGTCTATACTGCTGAACACGTGAGAAAATGAAGGGAAAGAAAAATATGTAGCTTTCCTGTTTTTATAGCTTTGTGAAGCTACCTGGCAGTCGTGCCTATGGTTTCATTTATTTTAGCTTTTCTTGACTCATATCATAGCTAGAACCCAAGATAATATTCTACAGAGTTTTTCTAATTAGTGATAAAAATCAGTTCCTAACGTCAACAGGCTCAGACAGCTTGGTTTATTTTTGCTCAGAACTTTACTTTCCTCTCGGTAGTGCCCTCCTCCCCCAACTCCAAAGCTCTCCCTTCCCTCCTATGTGACTCTGCTGAGCAGCTCTCCAAGGGGAGAAAGGATGTTTGAAAATGTGGAGGCAGATGTGAACTGCAACCCACACGGAATTTTTTTTTTTTTTTTTTTTTTTTGCGGTACTGGGGATCGAACTCAGGACCCTGCGCTTGCTAGGCAAGCGCTTATTCCACTGAGCTATATCCCCAGCCCTGGAAATTTTTATTTAGATAATTTTTATACACAGATTTTTAAAAATGCCAGTCAAGGTACTCAAACCTATTTTTGGGCAGAAGCAAGAGAAAAAAGGAAGAAGGTGGTTTGTGACTCCTGTGCCCTGGGAGAACTTGGCATTTGCTCTTTGTCCCTGGCTTCAGGCTATCCTGTGATCCTCTATCTAGGGCTGTCATCAAAAGCAAGAATTTAATGAGCAGCAAAGTTGAGTGTGGAGTTTGGAGTCAAACTGACCTTGCTTAAGATTCTTCAGATATTTTGATACAAGGTAAATTTGATAGCCTCAGCCAAAGGGACCCGAACTTTATCCTGTCCCAAATAAAAAGAATAAAATAAGACAAAGTTTCAAATAATAACAGTAACAATGAAGATAAAAAGATAGACATGCATGTTTACTGTAATGGAAAGTGACTGTCTAAAATAGACTATGTGCATTTAATTTTATAGATGGGTCACTCACAAGCAATGTGACCCTAAACTCCTTGGTACCTCTCTTCACCCACTGGACTGGGGATCTCCCCTCTCACTTCCCTACAGGCTCCTGTGCAAACTAAACAGCAAATCTCACAGGTCATCAAGCATCTCTCACAAAGGGCAGAGAATGACTATTTAGGCTGGGGGAGATTTTGAAGAGCAAAGACAGCCACAGACAATGTGTAAAAAGCATGTCCATGTTCCAATAAAACTTTATGAACAGTAAAGTTTGTATTTTGTAGACTTCACATTTTGAAAACATGCTATTCTTCTTTTGATTTTCACCTCAAACATTTACTTATATAAAACAATTTTTATTTCCCGGCCATACAGAAACAAGTACTGGGTTGAGTTTGGCCCACAGGTTGTGATTTGCTGAGCCTACTATATTAAAGCACATAATAAACTAACGTGTGTAACTATTTTAGTAAATTGTGTAAGAGATTCATGAAACATTGCATAAGTTTACTCTGTCACCTCAAACTTGATGAGCATCCTGCCTGCCACCTGTGCAATATGCCAATGTTTTCCTAAGAACCACTGAACGGGGGAGGGTCTTTTGGTTGAATAGCATTCCAGGTGCACATCCTATCCTGAGAGAAAGGGTTATAGGGTTACTGGGCACTGATAATTAGCTATCAAATTGTCTCAAAGTGAGTGCTGTGTATTCCTTTTACAGCATATGTGAGCTCTGTTATGAAGCCTCTTACATTGCTGTGTAATTGTCTGCTTAGGTGTTTCCTGTCTTCAGATTAGGGGCTTGAAAAGGTATCAATTAGCCCTAGTACCTCTTAGTTTTGGGGGAGTATTATTTCTGTGATAATTTCTATGTGATATGAAATGTGTATTTTGTCTTTGTCCAATACTAGCACATACTGAGTTCCCAAAACCATTGGAATTTCCAAAGTGGTGTCTTCAGTGTGCTAATGAGATCGCTGGGCCTGGCGCTCCACAGAGCCTGAAGATGGGGTGGTTGGGGTCAGGGGACCAATCCTGATTAGAGGGATATAATTTTCGCCCTCTTACAGACCTCCCTTTTTAACCCCCCCCCCACTGAAGGGGCAAGTGGCCGGAGGTAGAGTTAATTATTAACTGGCAAAGATTTAATTAGCTTTGCCTAGTAATGAAGTCCCCACAAAAACCCAGAAAGGGCTTGGAGAACTTCTAGGGTGCTGTATACATAGAGGTGATGGAGTATCTTAGCATGCAGGGAGGCTCCAAGCCCTTTCCCCTTACCTTGCCCTACATGTCTCTTGCATCTGGCTGTTCTGCAGTTGTACATTCCTGTAAAAATCTGATCATCTAGGTAGTGAATTATTTTTCCTGAGTCCATGAGCCAGTCTAGCAAGTTATCAAATCTAGGATGATGAATAGCCTGATAGAAAAAACACAGGTGACAACTTGACTGGAGATTGGTTTCTGAAGTGGAGGTGGTCTTGTGGGACTGGTCCTTAACCTGTAGGATCTCGTGCTATCAGAATGGGGTTAAATTATAGGATATCCCAAATGGACTCAAAAAATCAGTTTATATGGGGAAAACCCCCATACATCTGGCACTGGGATTGTCACCAAGTAGGAGTTAGCCCTAAGGAGGAGATGGGAACCCCAACTTTGTCCAGGGAGGTCCTTGTTAACTCATCACAGAAGAATGTTAGGATGTGGCAGTGAGAGGCATGTGCTATGTACAGGCATGGTTAGAAATTAAGAGTAAATGGAGAAGGGGTTTCAGCTTGAAGCACAGAAGGGGGCACAGTTGTACTGAAAAAGATCAGACTGACCAATCAACAAAGGAGAAAGATCAGTTTTAAAGGATTTGAGGTGGGCTAGGGTCTGAATGATCGTTATCTCAGTTCTGGATTTGTAGGGTGGTGCTGGGACAGATTTTGATTACTGAGGAGGCAGTCTTTACTGAAGAGTGGTTGGAGAGAAAAACCTCTCCAAATCTTTTGTCAGTTTAAAATGTTTTTATTTGGCTCTCATTTTAGAAGGACATTTTGGCCAGTTATGGACTTCAGGTCTGTTACGATCTTGTCCCTCTGTACTATAAGGGCACTCATTATCTTCTGGCCCCTCAAGGTTGCTCATGAGAAGTCAGGTATCATTCTTATGATTTTTATTCCTATACAAATGGTAGCTTTACCACCAGCTGATTTTAACAGGTACTCATTTTTGCTTCAATAATTTTAAATAAAAGGTGTGCTTGTCTTTCTATTTACACTACTGGGGGGTTACTAATTTCTGCATCGATGGTTGAAATTTTCATTGATCTTAGAAAATACCCAGCCACTCTGAATTCAAATATTTCTTTAGTTGAATTCTCTCCCTACGCTCATTTTACAAGTACAGTGGTGTCTTTGTTTATAAACTCAATTGGTTTCATGACTCCGGGGAAGATGGCTGTGTACCTGTTTGTGTGGGAGAGATGTCACGGTCATGTTGGTCACCTGATGTGGAGATTGGGAAGGAAAGTACAACTCTGCCCAAGGCTTTTGTCTGTAAACTGAATTGCCTGCAAACATAAGCATTTGTGAAGTGAGGTATAAACATACTTTAAGTCAATGGTTACCATTTCCCAACACATCTTTCTTTGTGCTGTTTTAATCTTTACTGCTTTTTAAAAATCTATTTGTGTTTCAGTTTAAATAAATTCTACTGCCTACCTTCCAGTTGATTTTTTGTTTCCTTTTATATCCAGCTCTTAGGACCACAGAACAGTCTTTGTCTGAGGTGTGTTAGATAGTCTTTATTTTAGATGTTTAGTCACTTTAGATATTCTGGTTTTCACTTGGTTCTTTTCTGTGTTTGCATCTCTCTGCTGAAGTGTTCTCTTCAGGCATGTCGTCCGTTGTTCTCTCCCCTAGATCTCTTTGTATATTTTTCAAGTTTTATTTATTGTTTGTTTGTTTATTTTTTTATATTTGTACTGGGAATCAAACTCAGGACCTTGCACTTGCCAGGCAGGTGCTGTGCCACTGAGCTACATCCCCAGTTCAAGTTTTTAAAAATCCTTTCTGATTCTAATGTCTGTATTACTTCTGGATCAGCCTCGCTTGACTGTTTTCCATTTTGACCATCAATCCCATTTGCTTGTTTCTTTACAAGTCTTGTAGGTTTTTGTGGAATAGTGGATATCAGCTCATGGGAACAACAGAAAGTTAAATGCCACTTTTACTCTTAAAAGCGTATGTCCCTTCTGGAGGGTCACTTGTTGGTGTTGGATTTTCAGGTAATCGAACCTTTACTTGAGCTGGGTTGCACTTTTTTTTTTTTTTGCATCTTTAGTTATATAAGTTTAACACAGATGTCAAATGCTTTGAGTAAAGAATCAGAATTTTCACATCAACAGGGCTTGTGATATGAGTACCCTCCAGGCATTTTTGAAAAAATTTGCATCATCTGTTACTGGGAGGCCAATTATGTAGGTATCGGGCCACAGCTAGGATACTATTTCACAAATTTCTGTGTATTCATTATTTTCTAATCTTTTTTTCCTCTCTGACTTTCAGGATTGCTATTGTGACTGAGCTTTCTTACAGTTCGTTAACCTTTATTTCTCAGAACTGCATCTGCTGTCAAGTCCATCCTGTGAAATTTTCATTTAAAATGATGTACTTTTCAGTTTGCAATTTCCATTTGGTTGCTTTTTACTATTTTCAGTTACTTTGTTGAGATTTCCTGTTTTCTCTGGTTTTAAATGTATATTTAAAGTGTTGAGTCGTTAAGCTTGTTGGCTATTAGTTCCAATGAATACACTGGTTTTTCCACGGCTATTTCTACTTAAGTGCTTGTCTGCAAAATTATAGTTCCCATTTTTCCACGTGCTCAAAACATGAAAAATGTTTTAGACTATATTCTAAGCATTATGAATAATATCTGGTTGTAGCAGCTGGCTGTTTTCTAAATCTAAAGGGAGCAGAGTTTTGCTTCCTCTACTTAATATCTTAATTACTAGATCCTTCTGATCCTGTTAGGGTTGTTTATTTCAGTTTTGTTCTCTGTCTGATAACATGACCCGCCTTCCAAAACTGGGTCCTCTACTAAACTCTGAGGTCTCGAGTGAATGGCTTGAGTGCAGTCTTTCCGCTTTGGAAGTGAATTGTCTTCTGTCACCCGTCTTTCTGTCTCGCGTCCTCAGAGACTGTCTCTGTCATGCCTCATGTTTTGCACTACTGTGTATCTGTCCTGGCTCTCAGGGAAGGTATCAAGAGGAAACCCTAGCAGAATTCTGGGGGTCCTTTTGCGTATTTCCTGTTATTGCTGGAATCAAGAACAACTCCTCACCCCAAACTGTCATGTGCTCATAGACAAAGCGTTGGAAGGCGATTGGATCATGGAGACAATACAGCTGACTTGCTGTTAGAAAGCAGGCCCTGGTTGGAGGAGGTGGTCACTAGGGTTGTGACATCGAAGGGCACATTTCCTTCCCTGGCCCTTCACTTCTCTCCAGGCTTCCAGGTCACCACGATGTGAGCAGCTGTCCCCCACAGGCCTCTCTCATCCTGTTTCTGCCTCAGAGCCAGTCAGTTGTGAGCACAAAGCAAAAGAAACCTCTCCTCCTTTAAGTTGTCAGTGTTGGACATTATGTCTCAGCAACAAGAAAGTGACTAAGACACCCCTTCTCTTTACTAACCAGGTCCACAAACCCAAGCCACCCCAGAAGCACCAAACCTCAATCACACCTGGACCTTTTCAGATCAGTTGTGTTTCTTCTCCTTGTACTAAGTCAAGAAACTGTCTCAGGCTAACTGCTATGCAGATATGAATCTAAATTTGCTGTCTGCCTTCTATCAGGGATCACATTTTTGCTTCATGTAGTTTTCCTGCTTTACAACTTTTAAAAGACAAATGATGACTTATACAAGATACTTCTATCATGGCCAGAAGGGACGGCTAGCACCTTTTTATGTTTTTAAGTCTGCTGTCATCAGTGTGTCCTGGCTTTGGTTATGTAACTCTGGGATTTTCTCCAATTATTTTAAAGGCATGGTAAAATTTTCATGATAATTTCTTTGTAAAAAATGAAGAGTTGGCTTTGCTGTAAAATAGTTTAAAATATAGTATGAAAAAGTTAAGTTGCAAGTCCCATTTAAAACTAAGTAATGTCTTGAAAAATTTGAGCCCAAAAAGAACACATTACACTGTCACATCCAGGGGTGGACAGCTCACCACGCCATGCCACGCCATGCCCCACGCCATTTCTCTGCTGAAAACATGGCGCCCTTGTCCTAAACCCGGCACCAGTAATAAACTAAACAAAGGCAAAGGTCATATAACAAAGACGGTTTATCTGGGAAAAAAGATGGAAAGGAAGGAGGATAGACAGCTACCACGGCGGGAGGAAGAATCAGAGCCGAAAGCCCAGGAGCTCTTCTCTCTGGTTCTCTTGGCTCAGGGCGTCTTCCCTTCCCCCAGCGGTCGC
Organism: Dinomys branickii; assembly: GCA_004027595.1. Classification (NCBI taxonomy): domain Eukaryota; kingdom Metazoa; phylum Chordata; class Mammalia; order Rodentia; family Dinomyidae; genus Dinomys; species Dinomys branickii. The sequence goes on from PVLD010016955.1 coordinate 25,323, forward strand.
TGAGCCCTACCTGATGTGCTCTCCGGTCTTCGACCCTAACCCACGCAGGTCTGCCTATGTTCCTTCTGGCCATTTGGTTTCTTCCTGTCCCTTTGTAAGGAGTAAGTGGAGGAGGGAGGGCTTGTAGGGAGGCAGCTTGCACTTAACGATTAAGTAAATGGGACTCGAGTATTTGTGTGTACCTTGTGCAGTTCTGTACTAATTAAAGGGAGAACACACATACGTGTGTAAGTGTGAGCACGTGCGTGTGTCTTACACATTAAATAAGACTCCTTAGGCGGCTGTCTCTTACCTCCTTCGCATTCTGTCGGGAGAATGAGGGCACCTGGCTTTACCGGTCTTACATGTCCCTGGCTTGTCTGTGCTCTGTTGAATTCATACTGTAATTGCGTTCCCTGGCACACAAGTCTAGCTTCTCTCCCCCTTTTGTCTTTCCAGCTGTCGTAACTTCAGAGACTACCTGCAGGGGCAAAAGCTGCTTTTCGTAAGGTTTCCTATTAATTTCTTTAATAAAGCATAGAGGGGTCCCACTTTATCCCTTTTCCTCCCAATTATTACAGACAGCTAAGCTAGGTAAAAATATAGACTGAGTTAGGCCTTCAGTGGAATCAATAAAAAGGATGAAAACACATTACAACTGTGGCCAGAGGCCAGGCCTTAAGATAAAGACAAAATGACCAGGCCTACATCCTCCTCAGGGGATCAGCGATAGATTGGACACTGCGCTCACGTGGTCACAATTGATATTGTGTATCTTGGTCACCCTGGGGGTGGCTGGAACCCTCTGGTTATCTCTTCCTAAAAAAGGTCCTTGTTCTTTCTGTGTATGCTTGCTACTTGGCCTGCTCCCCCACTGCATCACTATTACCTAATTGGCTAAACTTGTAATCCTATTGGATGATCATAGTTTCATCTTGTCTTATATCCACCTAGTAAATTTATACCCACTTCATCATGTTGCTCCCACCTTGCGATTTTGCTCTATAAAACTTACTGTATAAAACAAGGTCCCTGGCAACCCATTTTTCGTGTCTTCTCCTGTCTCTTAAGAGCTCTCTCTCTCTCTCTCTCTCTCTCTCTCTCTCTCTCTCTCATGTTACCTACTCTTAACCTCCACTGTTCCTTAAAACTCATTCTGAAGTTTTGGGGAACACCAACATGGCACACCTGACACCTAACAGGATGAGAGTCATATGTATTTCCCCTATATCACTATGACCTCCTTAGGACTTCCTATCCCTATAACGTTGTATTAAAATGGCTATTAGACATCATGGACTTTTATTTCTTAACCACTCACACTTGACAAGATATTGTAATTAAATGAGTCCATCCAAATCAATTTCATTTTCATTTCTGTGTCTCATGTTTTTTCTTATATACAAGCTCAAAAAATTATTGTGAATTCTGCTGATTGGTTGATTTAGCAAATAAATGATAGATACATTTCTTAAGTGAAGATTGATCCAAAAATAAATACTGTTTTTGGATAAAACAAATACTGTAACTGAGAAGTTAAGGTGCATCTTTAAAAATTAGGGTATTTTTTAAAAGATATTTTCTCTAGTTTCCTCTTGCTGACAATAGAAACAGCCAACCTCCAAACCTAGTGCCAAGGAACACTCAAAATTCCCGGTAGACTGAATAGTGGGTAAGTATGCATATGCACATTTCCTGGCTTTTGTTCTATCCTGTCTGTAGACTGGAGCGCTTTTACGCATTTCAGGGAACAAACTCCTCAAGTTCTCAACTTGGGCAAACACTTAATAAACTCTTTTCCATTTTATGGGCTTTTCTAGCACTCTTGATGGCAAGTGGGAGAATGAATCCAGACAGCTGGGGCTCAGATTTAGGCCTCTGACCAAGTCCTGCTGACAATTTCATTAATCATTTTTATTTCTTTAGACAATGGGGGATTACACTTAGAGAAGCAATACCACAGCAGAATTAAACTACGTATATCCTGATCTTTGAGTTCCTAATTTGGTGTCCATAAGCTCAACATTTAAGAGGCCAGGTGTTTTTTACCATTTTCAATAGGAGACAGAAATGTCAGATTAGAACTATGAAGGTTAAGTAATTAAGATCATCCTCTATATGGAAAATTTCTTGAAAACAAATATACACCCTAATCTAGTAAAATCCTTTTAGAAGTACTATTTTTTATATTCTTATTTTTATCAAATTCTATACATCAATATTTACCTCAGTACAGATTGCTCTAAGAAAATAAATGATGCTTGATTTTCAAATATTATAATAGTTTTTCTTTTGTTGTCCTTTTTAGGATATTCATGTTTACCAATAAGGGGAATTAGTTTTATCAGAGAAAGGACCTTAACAAAGGTGGGTTTAAATGCTCACTGCTAAAATTACCTCTTTTTTCATTTCTTTTAAATCAGTATATTGTCTCAAGTACCTCTACCCATATGTAGTTTTAGAATGTATGTAATTATACAGAAAATGAATCTAATGGTACCAGAATTAATCTAATTGCTCTATGTCCCCTTCATTTCCTTGGTCAAATCTTCTCTGCACCTCATGCTACCTCAGCCACATCCTGTGAGGGGAAATTCCTCCTTAGAAACAGGTAGCAATTTGCTACGCAATCCACACTGTTGCTTGTAGACTGCTGCATATTTCACTTTTTTATTGAATTGTGCTTTATTTTCCTTTGTGCTATCAAAACACTGAACTCTTTTGTGTCTGTAACCATTTACAGCCCATCTTTATAGAGCAGAACATCTTTCAGACAGTTGTGCAGTTTCTTTCCCACAGACATCAGTAACTGCTGGTAACTTGATTATTTAAGGATTTTATTGTTACCTACATGTATATTTAATGGGCTTCCAGTTCTGAGAAAAGCTTTGACACATTACACTAAAAATTCCTTTACAAAGCAAAGAAACCTATAATCTAAAACAAAATACAGCAAATGTATTTTAAAATAAATTGCAGAGATAAAAGGAATACAAAAAACCATTAGTGAGCATGTGAACTGAAGTCCAGAACCCATAAGGTTTCAGCCACTCTTGATATTGGAAATGATATAGGGCATCCAAATTCATATAGTGAAATATTATAATTCCTAACTTGCTAGATGTCTGACACTCTGAATTCATGTTACCCAGAATTGAAGGATGAATTCTAAGAAAAAATGGAGGTTAGGAGTAGGGAAAATTTATTGAGAGAGAGAGACAGCTCCTGAGAGGCAGAAGGGGTCCCCATTGTGTTGCCAAGGACTCACTTTTCCAGGGGTTTTACAGAGCACAACCATGTGTGTACAACGCAGGTCAAAACTATGATCAACCAATAAGATTGTAAGTACAGCTGCTTAGGTAATATTGATCCAACTGGGAAGCAAGTCACATAGCAAGTGCACATGCAAAGAACAAAGAGATTTTTAGGAAGTGATGAATCTGAGGGTCCTGGCCACCCACCACGGTGACTGATGTCTATCTAGCCATCTAGCCTTCATTAGACCCGGTGTTACCATGATCACTTGGGGAAGTATTAGGCCTGGGCGTTCCATCTTTATCTGAGGCCTGGCCTCCAACAGATGTGCCTCTGGCCACAGCTGCGGTTGTGAGCTTTCACCTTTGGACTGACTTTCTTGAGGGTCCAGTGCGGACTGCCTGTAGTATTTCTTCCTAACATAGCTGCCTATAATACTATGAAGAAATGTGTTACAAAACACTACCCACTATCATAGAAGACAGCCAGGAAGCTAACCTCTCTTGACCTGGATGGTATGAACTAGGACATATATAAAGGCAATTCACAAAATAGGAAATGCAAATGGCCATGAATGTACGAAAAGATGTAACATCTTAGTAATAGAGAAAAAGCAAATTGATCAGAAAGATATACAATTTCATTCCAACCATGTAGTAAGCTTTTTAGGTGAATAATATTAAGTTCTATGGATATTTGTAATTACAGTATTAACACACTGCTAGTGGATTCAAAGTGGCATTTAGTAAAACTGAAGATGTATCTTCTGATCCCAAACTCTCTTTAATAGAGACATTGTCAGACAAAGGAAGAACAAAATTTTCACAAGTACAAGAGGCATTACGTTACATAACAATAAAAAATAAGAAATAAAGTACAGACATATATATACATGTGGATAAATCACAAGAATAAAATGTGATTTATAGAAAACCAGTTGCCACATGATACATAACCAAACCATTCATACAAAGTTTAAAAACGCATACACAAATAACATGTATAACATTTGTTTATAGGAAATGCATAAAACATTTGTAACATTTAAAATGAATGTATAGAAAAATTGTAAAAATGTAAACACTAAGCTGTCACCATAATGGAAGAAAAAGTCATATGAGATTGGGGAGAGGGAAACAGGAGCTATCATTCTATTCTGCAATGCCATGTTTAAAAATTTCCTGTAGAAGTTAATGAGGGGTAGTTAATTATCAAGAAAAGAACAGTTTCAAACACTACTTGATGGAAGGGTAAGTTACAATGTCTTGGGAGGACAATTGGGCAAATCTATAAAAATTTACACCTACCAATCACTGAACTATTTCTAGAACTTATCTGATATATTTGATGCACACATGAAAAGGCAAAATAAATAACAAAAAGCAAAAATAAATAACAAAATTAATTTTGAAACAACCTAAAAGAACTGTCTAATAAATTCTGAGATCTCTATCAGTGTTTTACTAGAAAAACAGATATAACACAAGATATACAAATGTGTAAGAAACTACAAGATCGGCTTAGGATGGTCGCCACAGCATCAGAAGAATAAGCGTGCAGAGGGCATCTGCACACTGGAGACCGAAGGGTTCAGCCCACAGTCTGGAGCTCACTGCAGTGTGCCATGCAAGTGCGTATCAGGAGGCCGACCGGTCTGCGACGGAAGGCTGAAGAGTACACACTGGAAGGCTGAACGAGCCAAGGCAGAAGCAAAGAGTCTGCACTAGAAGCCAGGAGACAACATCCAAGCAGCAGGCAAAGACTGGAGCTCCTCCGAAGAACAGAACTAGATCCGTACTTCCCCGTTTCCCTTTTATACCCTCCAGATGATGATCCACCCCAGGGGAGGCCCCCAGAATTGCTGAGCCAATTTAGTTAAGTTTTTAAACTTGGTCAAGTTGACAGAATCAACATTACAAGGTCCACATAATGGAAAATATACAACCACTAAATAAATGAGGTAGCTATTGAAGGTCTGAGAAGATCGCCAATGTAATTTGAATGGAAAAGTTAGGCACAAAATTGAACCATCAGCAAATGTGATCTTGGTAGAAGAAACATACATATACGTCTATATAAGCAAATGCATTAAGACGTGGAAATTGTTAGCTGTCACTGTGAGAAAATATCTGAGACAATCAACTTACTAAGGGAAAAATTATTTTGGTTTATGATTCCAAAGGTTTCAGTTTGTGGTTGCTTGACCCTGTTACTCTGGGCCTGTGTGGACAGGACATCGTGGCAGGAGTGTGTGGCAGAGGAGAGCACTTCACCAAATAGCAGTCAGGAAATAAAAGAATCAGGAGACATGAAGGGGCCAGGGTTCCAACATTCTCCTTCAAAAGCCTGTTCTTGATAACCTAACCTCCTTCACCAGAGCCCCGCTGCCAAGGTTTCCAGCATCTCCTAGCAGGACTAACGGCTGGGTGAAGGCATTAAGGCATTGACCTTTGGGTTAGCATTCATGATCTGAACTCCACCAGAAGTTTACATAAAATGTGAAAGACTGATGTGTCAGTGGGGGAGAACAGGGAGACTGGGAGAATTGGATAATGTTGCATATGTGCTGTACAAAATTGAGTGAGATAAATATAATGAGTTGAATCATTATATTATTCTGACCTACAACAGCTGTAATTTTGTATATCTCAGGCTGCTAATAACAATATGTAAAGCATTGTCTAGAAGGGTTCCACTACGACATTCAGAGCACACTGACATCCGGTGTGGGGCTGAGAGCTCTTCACTGATTCCCAGGGGTTCCCTAATTGTCTTAGATAAAGGAGAACAAAGGTGAGGCGGTCTTTTAGGAATGACAGTCAGGGTTGAAAAGCAAGTGCACCAGGGCAGTAAAGTTGGGTCACACAGACCAGCAGGTCACAGATGCATTCTTAGGGGAGGACTAGACAGTTATTAGCAAGCCCATTCAGAGTGTGGTTTTGATAGAATGCGTCTGATGGCTGGAGGGTGAGAGGCAGCAAATGCTTGTGGCTTGTTCTTGTTCCAACTGCAATATTACCTTACTTTAACCTTCATTTGGCTGAGCGCCTGGAGCTCTACTTAGAAGAGATACAATTATCCCTTTGTCCTTTTTCAGAATTCTCTCCATGTGACTTTGTAAACTGGATGCAGCAATGTCATACTCCATGGCTGGTGTCTGTTATAAACCCTGGAGAGGGTACAGTGATGTAACTCTACAGCATGATCTATAGTGAACTATCCTATACATGGTACAATCCTGAAAACTTGCTGGTTCAACACTCAAACCAAGCTGCCAGGAGAAAGAAAAGATGCTTTACTTGCTCTGGAACTGGGTTATAGCTATCTAACTATGTTAGTTCAGGGGGCCTCCTGTGATTGTGAAGATTGTGATAGTCTCTTCCTTATTGTCCTGATACAACAGCTACTGGGTCTCTGGATTAAGTGAATTCCTCAGAGCATTCTCTGTCTTTCTCTGAGCATTATGACCCTTCTTTGAGAAGAAATCAATTTGCCTAACACCTTTCCTGGAAGCTTTTAAGCCATGATGTACTCCTAGGTGATCCTTTGTGAATGGCTTGTGTGTGTCTGTGTGTCTGTGTGTATAGTGGTGGTTAAATTTTACTATTCTGGTGAAAATTTTTATATTTTTCTTTGCAAAAGAATATAATTGAATTCAGTTATCTTATTTTATTTTCTTGTGTCAGTCCATTCCTGCATTAGTGTAATAAACATCTACAATACAGCCAACTCCACATTAGACTCTGAGGGAGAAAACCAGTATGCCTTGGCAGTGCAGGAAACGGTTTCAGGAATCAGAAACCTGGGCTTCCGTCCTGGGATATCCACTTACATGATCTTTTCTTGGGTTATCTAGTCTCTGTATACCTCAGTTTACCTATCATTCAAATAAAACTTACCACATAGAGTTGTCCTAAGGATTAAATGAGATAAGAAGTATGGAGATCTGCACAGTAAGCGTGCACTACATGTAAACTCTCTTCAATGGCCTATGAAAATTATTGATTCTATCCTTTCAAATGAAAGCCTAAATTATAGTTCTCTATCTAAGCCCTGTCTAAAAGATGCCTTTTTCATCTTACTGGAGTGGGTATTTTAATGACCTCTACACTTCCCCTCTTATTCTTGCCTAGGAAAATCACCTGGACCTGGATACAGATAACCTTATATGCAAAGTCCTTGTTCACAAAAGCCACAGACAAAATTAACATAATTAAGATGAAGAAAACAATACAAAGAACTAATGAATCTAAGAGTTTGTCCTCTCAAAGAATAAAATTGATAAACCCCTAGCCAACCTTATCCAAAAAAGGAAAGAAAAAACATATTCATGCAATAAAGAATAAAAAGGGTAAAATCACTGTGAAAGAAAAAACACATATCAATAAAGAATAAAAAGGGTGAAATCACTACTGATCATGTGGAAATTCAGAAGATCATCAATACCTACTTTGAAAATCTTTACTCTCATAGGATAGAAAACACAGAAGAAAAGAACAGATTCATAGATATAGATGAATTACCAAAATGGAAACAAGAAGATACAAAAATTCTGAACAACCCAATGTCAGTTAATGAAATTGAAAACACAGTTAAAAACTTTCAAACAAAGAAAAGGCCAAGCTCCGATGGATTCACAGCTGAATTCTACAAAAAATTTAGAAATTTAACACCAATACTCCTGAAACTCTTCAATGAAATTGAAAGGGAAGCAATTCTCCCTAACTCATTCTTAGAGGCAAGTATTACACTGATACCAAAAGCAGAGAAAGGCCCAACCAAGAAAGAGAACTACAGGTCAATCTCCTTAATGAACATAGATGCGAAATCGTCAATAAAATACTAGCAAACAGAATGCAACAAATCATCAATATTACACACCTTGATGAAGAGGGACTCATCCCAGGGATGTAGGAATGTTTCAACATTCAAAAATCAATAAATGTAATACACCATATAAACAGAGCCATGAACAAGAATCACATGATCATCTCAATAGATGCAGAAAAAGCATTTAATAAAGTCCAACACTCATTCATGATTAAAAACCCTACAGAAAATTGGAATAGATCTGATAAAAGCCATTTATGACAAATCAATGGCCAATAACAACTAAATGGACAAAAACTGAAATCTTTCACTCAAAAATCAGGAACAAAACAAGGATTTCCACTATCACCACTCCTTTTCAAGGTAGTTCTGGAAACATTAGCCAGAGCAATTAGACAAGAGAGAAAAATAAAAGGAATAACAATAGGAAGGAAGAAATGAAATTATCATTATTCACAGATGACATGATACTCTACATAGAAGACCCTAAACACTCCCCAAAAAGACCCCTATAATTAATAAACAAATTCAGTAGCATATCTGGAGTCAACACTCAAAAATCAACAGCATTTCTGTACACAAACAATAAACTCACTGAGAGAGAAAGTGGGGAAACCATACTCTTTACAATAGCATCCAAAGAAATGAAATACTTAGGAATCAATCTAAGAAAAGAAGTAAAGTTCCATATGGTGAAAATTACAGTACTCTGAAAAAAGAGATCAGAGTACTTCAGAAAATGGAAAGATATCCCTCGCTCATGTACCAGAAGAACCAACATTGTGAAAATGGCCATTCTCCCAAAACTGCTATACAGAATTAATGTATACAGAATTAATGCAATCCTGATCAAAATATCATTAGCATTCCTCATAGAACTAGAGAAAACATTCCTAAAATTCATTTGGAAACAGACAAAATCTAGAATAGCAAAGGCAATCCTGGCCAACAAATGTAAGGCAGGAGAAATAACAATCCTTGATTTGAAAATGTACTACAAAGCTACTGTGATAAAATCAGCATGGTACTGGCAAAAAACAGACCTGAGGATCAATGGAACAGATTAAAAGATGCAGACTTAACTACAAACACACTCAGCCACCTTATCTTTGACAAAGAAGCCAAATATGTTCGCTAGAAGATAGCCTTTTTTAAAAATGGTGCTGGGAAAACTGGCTTTCCACATGCCAAAAACTAAGCCTAGACCCATGTTTATCACTATGCACTAAATAGAGTCAAAATGGATCAAAGATATAAATATTAAAATAGAAACACTAAGTCTACTGGAAGAGAAAGTAGGTAGAAATCTTGAAGACATAGGGGTAGGAAGAAGAGTTCATGAACAAAACCCAAACTACACAGGAAGTACTTCAAAGAATGAACAATTGGGATCTCATTCTATTAAAAAGGTTTTGTACATCAAAAGAAATCACCATTAGAGTGAAAAGGCAACCCGCAGAATGGGAAAAAATTTTAACCTACTGTCTCTCAGACAAAGGACCTCTATCACAAATATACAAAGAATTAAAAAAATCAGGCCCCCCCAAATTCCAAGACCCAATCAAAAAATGGGCATCTGAGATGAATACACACTTCTCAGATAAAAAATACAAATGGCAAATAAATATATATACAAAATGTTCAACATCATTGATCATTTGAGAAATGCAAATTAAAACAATACTGAGATTCCATCTCACCAGTGAAAGAATAGCTATCATCACAAAATCAAATAATAACAAATGCTAGAGGGGCTGTTGGAAAAAAGGGATCCTTTTCCATTGTTGGAGTGTAGACTGGTACAATCACTGTGGAAACCAGTGTGAGAATTCCTCAAAACACTAGGATTAGAGGTCCCATTCAACCCAGCTTCCCCTTCTGGGTATTTTCCCGGAAGAGATGAAAACCTCACACCACAGTGATACCTGTGCACCCATGTTTATAGCAGTACAATTTATTCTAGCTAAATCTTAAGAAACCATTCATCAACTGAGGAATGGATAATAAGATGTGATATTTTTATACAGTGAAGTACTACTCAGCTATAAAGAAAGGTAAACTTGAGGCTTTTATAGGTAAATGGAACTAGAGACCATACTCATAAATGAAATAAACCACACTCACATGTGTAAACACTGTACTATCTCCCTAGTGTAAGAAACTGAAAGAGCAAATAAGATCTAAAAAGTACAACAGATACAGTGAAAGAAACTGTTCAAAAGGAAAGAACTGGGATGGGGGAAGAGAAAAGAAGGGAAAAAAGACATGTATATATACACAAGATAGCTGAGATTATTGCACTAGTAATTTCCATTCGTTCACTGAAAGGAACAGTTAGTGCTTATATTATTGGATCAGTTTTCCATGCCTGTACCTGGTAATCTGAGCAACTACTTATATCAATATCCTATCATCTCGTTTTGAAATTTTGTATCATTTTTATTGTTTTTTCTTTCTCTCTTTTAAAAAAAGCCACAGGCAAAAAATGTTACTCTGTCCCATTTTCTTATCTATCACACATTCAGCTCTAAAGCTCTTCCAAGCTGTAACGGAGTTTTCTTCTTTATTTAGCCTTTATGTGAGGTCATTTACAACACCAAACAAACCTTCCAAAAGTTAGGTAGCTCATTTATGAACTACATTTCAACGATTTCTTAGAAAATGTGTAAATTACCCTCTTTTCCAAAGAACTGGTTAACCCCTGTTATTTGCCATCAAATCACCACATAAAACTCACACAGCCACAGGATGTAGAGCCACTTTTTAATGCCTTTGGGGGGAAAGGCCCTTAAAGAGTACTTCCCTGCCCAGTGTAATTCCTCCTACATCCTTTTTATTCTATTAGTGCATGTTTTCGGTACATCATGATTACACTTCTCACGGGGAGTGGGTGTATGTACAGAATATATCACAATTCCTTCTCACCCACTACCCCTACCACCCATCCCTTCCTGTCCCTTCCATGTCTTGGTCCCTTTCCATTCCCAAAACTATTTTTATCTAGTCTTCTCTCAATTCTTTTTTTATATTCTTTCTTCCCTCTGTCTCCCTCCCTCAATCTCTTGTTCCCCTTCTGAATCAGCCAGTGCTTATTAAAGAAACCGATTAATGCACAATATACAATTATATAAGAATTTACAGAGGTGGGGAATGGTGGCACACACCTGTAATTGCAGTACTCAGAAGGCTGAGGCAGGAGGATTGCCATGAGTTCTAGGCCAGCACAGGCTACACAGTGAGTTCAGGGCCAGCCTGAATGGGCTATGGAGCCCCTGTCTCAAAAAAAATGTTTTTAGAAGATGGGTTTAAAGTAGCTGCCCACAGAGTTGGGTGTAGAAGAGCACACAGTCTGTCTCCATGCTGGAGGTCTGGAGAATCTAGCTGAAGACTTGGTGGCCACTGTAGCATCCCATGGGAGTCCACATCAGGAGGCCAAGGGTCTGTGATGGAAGCCGCGGGATATCCAAGGGAAACGCGAAGACTGGAGCACCTCTGCAGAAACAGAAGCGAGCCTTCCTTTCTTCTCTTTCACACCATCCAGGCTGCAAGCCATTCGTTGCTGTCAGTCACACCCAGTAAATCCCAGCAAATCTTCAGTAAATCTCAGACACATGCAGAACTATGCTGATCCAGTTTAGCGGGGCGTTTCTGACTCCAGTTGACACAACCAGTTAACTATCACACCTTCCCATTTGAAAAAGATCTGCCTACTCCTAGTATCTATATTTTGCTCTTTATTTATATTTTGAGTTTCTAATATAACAGAAACCATGTGATATTTAAGCTTGTGTGTCTGATTTATTTCACTTAATGCTGTATTATGGTCTTAAGTTATGTACTTTTACTTACGAATGCCTCTATTTCCTAAGTTTTGATTGCAGAGTGGTACTCCATTGCATGTGAACACCACAGTTCATTTTTCCATTCATCTGTTGATAGGCACATAGGCTGTTTCCAAGATAGAGCTGTTAAACTGTGCTGTTATAAACATGAGTATGCATGTATCACAGTGATATGATGACTTTAACTCTTTTGGGAAGATACCTAGAAGAATGGCAGGGTCAAATGGAATTTCTAGTTTTACTTTTTATAGAAATTTCCATCCTGGTTTCCAGCAGTTTATATCCCGCCAACCCTGTAGAGGGATTTCTCTTCCTCAAACCTCACAGGCACTTATTATTATTTTACTTCCTGATGGTAGTTACTCTTTTGGGAGTGAGATGGAATCTCAGGGTTTTAATTTGCATTTCTCTAATGGTCAGAGGTACTGAACATTTTTAAGTATTTACTGGCAATATGTACTTCTGAGAAGTGTCTATTTCAGTTGCCCATTTATTGTGTCTTTTATCTTGGGTGGGTCTAGGTTTTTAAAATTTTTTATGTATTCTAGGTATTTATCCTCATAAGGAGTAGCTGGCAATTTTTTCCAATTCTGTAAGTTGTCTTTTTACTCTGTTGGTTGTTTCCTCTGGTGGTGTTGTGGGAAACATGCTTGCTTAATTGAGTCACCCATGGAGGCTGGACGCAGAGGCAAACAAGTTTATTAGCTGGCAGCAGTGGGCAGCCAGTACATGACCAAGCACTGACCTTGAAGAGCAGCAGGGGAGAGTAGTTATACAGTTTTAGTCCCAGGTCTGGTTCCAGGTCTAGGAGGGTGATTAGGTTTTTTCTGATATGATTTAGTGCAGCTACAGCAATAATCCTACTAAGCATGGGCCTAGCTTGTGACAAAGGGACAAAGATGTTTGACATGTTTTATTTAGGGAATAAGCAGTCTTACAACAAAGTACAACTTGGTATTGGGTTATATAACTATAACGACATGTACAAGAAACAAACTTAAGGAAACAGAAAAACAGGTTTTAAAAGGGCGCTAGAGTACAAAATGGAGTAGATACGGTTCCTTTCCCCTTCTCAGTGTGTACAAACTTTGCAATTTGGTATGATCCCATTTGTTGGTTCTTAATGTTATTTCTCATGCAATTGGAATTTTCTGTTCAGAAAGTCCTTGCTAACCTATGTCTTCAGGTTTACCAACTTTATCTTCAACAGATTAAGGGTGTTGTTTTACTATGATATTTGACCCATTTTGATTGCATTTTTTGATTCATTAGAGTGCATATATGTATATATTAATTATGATAAACCAGTTCATATTTTTATCAAGTCCTGGTTTAGTCTTTGGCTTTCCATATAGAATTCATAGATCTTTTATGTTTTCTTTTGGGTCATGTTTCTTTAAATTCACCCATGTAACTTTTGTCCCCTTTTACTTATTTTCTTACACTGAAAACCAGGGTAAGTGGCCAACTGAATTGAGACAAACATGTATTTGGAATAGTAGAAGTAAAATGTTCCCATTTATGCACATCATGAACTGTCACCATGTGGCTAGTATCAGTTAGTATTGATCTGGGCAGTATGAAGTTAAGAAAAGGGACTTTGCATTCCTGAATGTAGTCTAGTTGGGAAATTAAAAAAAAAAAAAACAGACTAATGCACAAAACAGTGATCAACAGAAGGCATGCTGTGGTGACTGAATTATAGAATGCAGATCCTAAGTGCTATGGCTATTTATTTTTTATTTTTTTACTTTATTTTTTTTGGCGGTACTGGGGATCGAACTCAGGACCCTGTGCTTGCTCGGCAGGCACTTATTCCACTGAGCTATATCCCCAGCCCCTGCTATGGCTATTTAAAGAAAGGAGAGATCAATGATAACATGAGTTATCATCAGTGAAGAGCTCCGGCAGAAGAAAGAGCAGGCTGTTCAGGTAAAAACTATAGAAGTGAACACAGTCTTTTACAGATGGGAAGAACATGGATTTCATGGCAGACCTAAGTTGGAAACTTCAGCTGCTTGACTTACCAGTTCCTTGAAAGACTAGTCAAGTGTTCTAGGGTCTAAATCTTGCTCTGCCACTTAGGACCTATGTGGCTTTGGGCAGGTTAAAAATTCTTATAGTAACTCTAACTTTGCTCACTCATTAGGGTCATAAATACATTTACCTACCCCATTAGATTCTTGTGGGCATTACCTGAGTAAATGTGAATACTGAAGCCTGACACATTACACCCACTCACTCGTGTTGACTTGTATCATTAACTTATTTCATTATCAATTTACTAAATCTAGGTTACTTATTAAATAGGATGATACGATATTCTACCACAGTAGATACTTATGAGCGTTTTGATTGAGTTTTGGGTAGACTTGTCACTGAAAAGGAAAGGAAGAGTCTGAAGCTACAAGTTTCCCCCAAATCATGTCACAAATCATGTATTTGAAGCAGAGTGTTCACCTTTTCCTTCAGGTAAATTAATTATTCATGATCCTACTCTGGAATGTGAGAATCCAGTTTTTCTATACAAGGCCCAAAGTCAGCTCTATTTCTAAAAGTCAAATTCAATACTGTTATTAGTATATTCTAAATAAAATATGTAATTAACATTCATTATACATAAAAATGTTAAAAACTAAGTACATAAAAAGTACTGTGTTAATAACATTAAAGAAAATAATTTTTAAAAAATCAGAATAGTGTGAATGTTCTAACTTAGGTAAAGTTTATGATCTTCTTTCCTTCAACAAGCAGAACCTAGTTCCCCTCTCCTGGACTATGCGCTTGATTTCAGGACTATTTCAATGACTGCTGTGCTGCAGAAGTAGTAGTGTTTGTCTTCCAAAATTGGTCACAAAATTCTTCATGCTGTCATTATTTCTGTCTGCATGCTAAATACTGACAACCAGGGTGGCCTTGAAAGCTACATGCTGTAGATGGTGGTACCTCAATCAGCGTGTTTCTGAATAATTTTGGAGTAGACAGCTTCCAGACCCACAGTGATGGAGGATTTGCCACTTTCAGTGTGGCTTCTGAGTTCTCTGTAGGCGGCTCCACCTAGCTGCCATACTGGGAAGGCAAGAAAAGGTGTGTTATTTCTTAAATGCTTCAGCCGGGAAGTAACACACATTTCTTGTTCACATTCCATTGGTACAAAGTAGGCATTTGGACCCAACTACATAAAAAAGCTGGGAATGTAGCTCTTCCTTGGGTTGCAGCTCTCTAGCTAAAATGAAATAGGGCATCGATCTTGGATAGTTGTGCCATGGTCTTTCCCTTCTTACACATAGAGCAAACGCAATGCCAAGGGAGGATGAATAAAGACTCCTCCAGATACTGCTTCCAGTTCCACATCCAGGACTTCCAAAGTATGTACAATTTCCATAAGGTTAGGATGTCTCTTCTAGTGACTTGGAAAACATATATAAATAGGTAGGTTACACTTTATATAAAATATATAATGATAGAAGGACATAATGTCCACAAGAAAACCCTACCAGTGATTTCTGGTCGATAAAATACTGCAACATTGTCAGGCAGGCACTATGGAACCTTCTGGCTTGAGGGTGGTATAAACTCTTCGAGTAGACACTGCTCTGCCCTTTGGAAGGGACTCATTTGCCGACTGTTCCCCAAGGCTCACAGTTAAGACGCTAGAATCTTCTACCTTTTATTCTCTACGGCCACATGGAAAATGGCTATGCAGGACCATGCCTTCCTTCTTTGGGGGCTATACAGATTTTTCAGCCTGATTTCTACTAGTATAAATTTGGGGGGCTGGAGTTGGTTTTTGAGACTCAAATACCCACAGGTTTATGGGTTCTTTGGAAGTGCAATTCCCTGAGAAACTTTGGATTTTGCACGATTGCTTTCCATCAGTGGTAATAATGATACTCAAGACTTCCTGTCTCAGCCTGTTTCTCTGCTTCCTTATCAGTTCAGCGACACTCTTCTGAGGTTATTCAAAACAACTATGCCCTTGATGCCATCCGTGATAGAAGGCTTCATCACTAAGGGACGCAAAGTCCCTCTTACTGTCATGTATTACTGTCTTAGGTCTGTCCTGTCTCTCCAAGTACCCTCCTGGGGGCTTTTTTTGAGCCTATCTATTTGTACAAGATATGACAAGGGAGGGGGAAGGAAGGGAAAAGGAAAAAATGGAAACAAAGTGTAACATTTGTTACGCTGTGTCAGCTTGAAAAGGGTAGGAGGTTAAGGCAGCAACTCAGAGGGGGCCTCGCTGCATTACCACCCTCATCTTGTGCAAGAGGAGAGTGCGCGATGGTGTGAGCGCCAGGCCCGCTTACAATATAACGGAGGAAACGAGGCTTGCCTCCCCGCTTTTTGCTCTTGTTGCTTCTGTGGCCTTGAAGTGTTGCCCCTGAGCCACGCCACCCTCTGCTGGAGCCAGCTGATTAGAGACTGAAACCTCCACAAACTGTTGAGCCTTTGCTTCCTTAATTTTGGGTATTAGGTATTTTGTCTCTGTAGTCAGAGAAAAGTAACCAGGACACAAAGCTTTTATAAGGATGGGAAAAAGGGTTGAAGGGAGGGTGGGGAGAAAAGAAATAACAAGATATATTAAATACAGTACAAATTCCATATAATGGATGTGATCATTTTTATACCTAAAATGTAACAATAAAACTAATTTTTTTAAAAAGGTAGGACTTAAGGCAGGTTCTGGCTCTACTTTCTTCCCAAGATGGTTACCCTGCTAGGGATCACTGAGCAGTAGAGGGCATCACTGAGTTTATATATCTAATTATCAAAGGGAAAATGAGTTTTAATTTTAGCAACTGTTCTTAATGTCATTTGTATTCCTGAGCAATTTTTGCTTATTTGGCAGGATAGGGGCACTGTTAAATAAAACTCAAAGATAAATTAAATTTTAGCACATAAATGCTGAAGTCTAGATACGCAGAAGGAATGAAAGAATAGTCTTTTGCCAGAGTCCTCACTGAATAGAATCTTTATACATTCAACATTAAGAATGTAAAAAACAAGAGTAGGAGGAGAAAAAGGAGGAGGAGATTTGCAATGAAATAAAATAATTTTGATTTTTTTTGCAGCAAAAAGTGTTGTACTCAAAGGATAACAGTTTTCTGCCACTACCAGGTTGATGTTGGAGCAGACTTCTCAAGGTCTGGAGGACCTTTGTACTTTGCACTGTGTACCCCAAAGTTAAGAACAAGACAGCTTCCAGATTGTTTTGCTGTCTTATGAAGGAAAATGTAAATTTCTTTCTTGGAGGGATACTTATATGACAGTGGAAGTAGGAGACATTCCACATCATCATGGGATAATCAGGATGATGATGATGACTACAATGCTGTCTTGGTTACTTTTCTCTCATTGCTGAGACAAAATATCCAACGCCCAAAATGAAGGAAGGAAAGGTTCATTTAGCTTACAGTTTGTGGAGGTTTCAGTTCATACTTGGCTGGCTCAGAGGCAGAGTGGCACATGGCAGAGGGCAAAGGTTCATGAGGCAGAACAGCAAAACCACAAGAGCAAAAGGGAGGAATGGCTGCAAGCACCTCTACCTCCCTTACCTCGTAAACAGGCTACCCCCACCCAGGGGGTGTGTACCTCTCACAGTCTCCATGCCCTCCTCTTCCACAGGCTCAGGAGTTTAGGAAGTAAGCACCCTGGCTTCCTACTGAGTCACTCAGCCAAACCTCTGGACTCTCCAAGTTCACACAATGTATCAACCATAACAGAAGATAATCATAGTAAGGAAGAACAAGAGAGGGAGAAGGGAAAGAGAAGATGAGGGACAGACCAAAAAAAAAAGGAAAAAAGAAAGGAAATAGGATGCAAAAGATAAGGTGGTAGCAGATGGAAAAGAAAAATGTTACTTTTGATCATGGCCATGAGTAACCACTTACAATGGCCCAGTTCAGTTTTGGGCCAACCAGTAATCACTTGAATGAGCACAGCATTCCAAATATTGGTCCCTCCCCAATTCTCCTGCTAGAAGCGCTCTACTCAAGAGAACGGGAGGCCTAACGATAGAACATAGAATTGTCTCTCAACCTTCCTGTTGTTTTTACATTTCATCAGCATCTTGCAATGCAAAAAGTGAGGAAACTATGGCTCAGACTTGACAGGAGTAGAGAAAGCACCCAAACTTTTTTTTTTTTTTTTTTTTAATTTTA